>JABKKP010000130.1:0-197176 GCA_013624355.1 Fusarium caatingaense
AACCGACCGTGGGAGGGATAACCACGTAAAAAACCCACGTGTTGAGCGAGGCAAATCACGTTAAAATAACCGACCGTGGGAGGGATAACCACGTAAAAAACCCACGTGTTGAACGAGGCAAATCACGAAAAAACAACCCGTGGGCGGGAAAACCACGTAAAAAACCCTTAACAAAAGGAAGGGAGGCATCGAAACTAGCCCAGGCATCTACCCCCCAACAGTGTAAGTCCTGGCTAGCCCGGTCCGCGGGTCTGTAGGTCAGGCGCTTTTCTCGATCACTGGTCTCTCAATCAATCATTCACCACGGCCATATCGATCAAGTGCACCTTGTCCGGGTCCAGTAGCCAGCACATCTCCCCATTGATTGCTGGTGAAGCTAAAGCAGCCCCATTATCGAGTTGTTCCCAAAACAAAGCAAACCCAAACAACATCTCGATATAAAAAAGATGCCTCCGCTCTACTCGCACCTCATATCCTTGACGCTCTCCTTCAAACATCTCAGACACATCTTCTCATGTCTTTGAGCCGTCACCGAGTACACCTTCCTTTTGTTCCATCCTCCATCTCCCACAGAATCCTCAATTCCCTCGTTGCCTCGAAAAGATCAGTCCTGGCTACCGCAACTTCAGCCTTTCGGCTCCAACCTTGCACAAACCTTTCGACGCGAGACGGCAACCGATCCAGTAACACTGAAGGAGGATGGCAAGTATGAACACGCACAAGCCAGTCGAACGATCAAGAATTACGACCACCATGAGTCACTTCGATGTTCCCACACGTCAGTGATGACATACAACATGTTGCGTTGTCATGTAAGTGTCGATGGGCCACACGGAAAGCTTCAATAGTCAGACACAAACTAACGGAACTGAACTAGACGAACGTCCAGCTCAACTGTCTCAGCTTAAAAGCCGATATAGATTCTACGGGTCTCGCTGCGTTTAAAAAGAAATGGATACCATTGTCAGCCGTATTACGCAGTTTATGATCGGTCAGACAGACACAAACATGGCTCAGATCTGGGTTACCTACCAGAATCCCCTATCAATACCGATATCCAAAGAAACAAATCACACTACCCTTGCACGCATACACCTGCTCTCTTGGTTTGACTGTCCCGACAGCGAAGATCCGCGAAGTTACTCCATGGCCTAATGATTTATCTGCATTGAACTACTCTGGCGCTATAGTCTTTGAGTGGTGGACCACAGCTGACTCCATGTCAGACATTAAGCTCGTCCTTTCGAAAAATGCAGCAGAGTCAGGGGCTTCAACAATGTACCAGCGACATTACCACCCAAGGAGGCTTCAAATGGTCAAAACTTCCTATCCGGCGTCGCTACTCCAGGTCACACGATGGAAGATAACAATCCGTACCATACAGATAAATTCTCTTCCCTGCTTGAATTACCGTTTCACGTTCAATCAGAGCATCTCTATCGCATCTCCGATGTTGGTGATCTATATGTCAGATCGGTTACGCAGCTACGACATCGGCAAGCTGCCAGCGCCGTGCAAATGAGACTCCCGAGTTCCGACAGATTTCAGAGCCAAGTACGCCCAAGTATGTTAATAATATGCCTTCACATACAGTACTGACGCATGGTGGAATAGAAACCACACCGAATTTGGATGTTATCCCACATGGTCTCCGAGTCGACGCCCTCACGAAGTCTTACACGTCGAAGATGCTTACATCACCCAAGTGTCACCCACCATCCTCGAGTGCTCGACATACCGTATGCCACTATTTGCGCATGGAAGACCTTTCAAGTCACAAAACATGACGTTGGAATAATGGCTTTCCCTTGGGCGACATCGGAAGAAGCTTTTTCATTCGTGTTTCAAGGATTTGACGAATCACGCATCACGATATTACTACGAAAAGTACCGATGATCATACGACCCTATCATGGTGCAGAGCCCTCCCAACATGACACAGGTAGAATAAAACCCGAACCCAAATCTTGATCTACACCGGTGTCGTTGTCAGGCTTCACGATGTCACTCGTGGTTGAGGTGCCAGGTAAGTAACTCTCTAGGAGGGTAACAGAAGAAGTGTCCTCTAATGTCGCAACGAGATATAGCCCGAAGTCACTGTTACCTAAGAAAACAAGGCCCTTGTTTTTGGATTCAGTGGCACAGCCGTTACCTTTACATCTAACACTTCCATACGCTACAGAGATACAGTAGCCTCAATGCTAGCCCAAGTCAGTATAAGGTGACCAAGCTTTTTCATCTATTATGCTTTCGGCTGTCAATCCTTCTGACACCCTGCAGACCTTATACGGTTCAAATGATCGTCGATCTAAGACACGGCAACGTTTTTGCCCATCTCCGACCTGTTTCTCTCCAGGGATCACGACTACTGCGGTAGCAGCATCGCCGCATTCACTGATAACGGTGGCGGCAGACTTGTCATTTTTGACATCTTCGATACGATGGCAGTCATCGTGTTTGAGTAACCAAAGTATGTGTTCCACTCTGAACTGTCTGAATGCTTTGATCCCTGCTGACCTTCCCCGTTTTCACGGCAGCAACGAAACAACAACATGACGCCTTCCTTTTCGTCTGGGATTGTTAGTCATTTATGTATCCTTTGAGCAAGCTTAGCTTGTTGGTGTGACTTGGATTTCCGATGGCTACGGTTAATCTAGAGAGCTATTGTGTGTGTGACTGATGTTGGTGGAAGAAAGGGAAAAGGAAAAGACTCGAAGGAGGTTAGCAGAGCACTTTGTGCAGTGGCGCCAACTCCATGCCAAGGTCGGGTAAAAAGGCAAAGGGCCTTTTGCAAGCATCAGCATTCTAATGTTTTAAATATACAACTTTGTCAAGGAAAACCTTTCACCCTGAGCGAGCATGGCTAAGCAGGCTAAGCAATTGGCTGGCTGCGCTGTGCCATGTCCATGTCCATGTCCACGTCATCGGCGGCAGCGCCAGTGTTTATAGCAGAAAGCTTTGCCAGGCTTGATTGATACCAATAGATTCAAGTTGATACTCGGATAAACTTTTGGGAAGGTTAAGAATCTTTGCTGTGGGGAACCTTGACACGTAGCTTTCTGCCACATGAAGCTTTATTTATATCACAAGGAAACTCTACTGCCGCAAGACGGCTATATTTCAATTTTAAACTTTCTCGTTTGCAGATCAGGCCACATAATCCTACATGTAACAATGACATGAATTATGTTGTATTCCCTATTCTTCCCTACAATTCATTTCGTTATCACACTTCACCTCGGCCCATAATCACTATCAGGATCGTCGAAATGCGTCGCTTCAAAGTGAAACCACAAACTCCGCAGGTCTCAACATCGTTCACTCAACACTTGATAGACTTTTTCAAATCCAGAAAGAGTACTTATCAAATTCCCGTTCTGGGAGCCAATGAAGACAAAGTGTCCCATCTCAACACACCCATACCGGAGGATGCTGGTCTTCCAGTGTCGCATTTAGACACGCAAGTACCAGAGGATGCCAGTCTTCCAGAGCCACTCAAGCCCAAGAAGCTAGAATATCTAAAGAACTTGGAGGCTGGACTATTGCAACTCCCACCTGAGCTGTTGATCTATGCCATGTGTTTTTTACCGCATAGCTCCCTCTATATGGTCCGTCAAACCTGCCAGGTGCTGCGTAATCTGGCCGACGACTTTCAGCTCGACGATTTGAATTGGGAGATTCTGCACCATGAGGAGCCGCGCTGCTACATTACGATGCCTTTATACGAAGAACTGCGGACCATCAAGCGGATCTTCCTACGACGATCCTTATGCAAGCCATGTGTCACGCTCTTGGACTCCGGCGAATTGGAAGGAAGATTGGCAAAGCTCTGGCAACCCGTTGACTGCAAAGGATGCCAGGTCTCACACCCAGAACTTCTTTTTCCCCAGGGCGGCAGAGAACATGATATCTGCGTCGGACTACTAGGCGAATTTGGTCTTTGCAAACACCTCAAAGCCACGGGAAAGATCGAGGTGCATGATAGAGAGTATTCCCGCTTTCGTTGCTTGGACCCCCGCCACCTTCCCGACAACAGCATGAGCTCTAAAGAACGATGGGCCTTCCAGCAATATCGCCCACAGGTCGAGCATTGCTCGAACATGGACGGCTTTGTGACCTACTCCAGATCTTTTCCTTTGGTAAAGATTGCTCCTCAACACTACCCTGGAATGCCAGCATTGAGGTCGCGGCTATTGAAACAGTTAAGAGAAATCCAGGACGATGGACTTTGCCAGCACGCTTCGACTCAACTTGAATCCATCCTTTTGTCTTTGCAGTCAGACAAATGCGATTGTTTCCCTGCCTTCGGCCTCCCCGTTCACCATTCCAACGCATCTTGTATTCTAAGGCGGTGCAAAAAACACGATTACGGTTGCCGACATTGCGGAGCACTTTATTATTGGTTCTACGAGAACGATTATGTCGTCTTTAACGTCCAAATTGATTTGGCCACCAATGGCGCGGATGGCATGAACTGGCTTGCGAATATTACATTTCCAACGGATCAGCACCCTACTCATCCCCTCTTGAACGAAAGCACCAAGGGTGTTCTCTGGTGTAGCGATCCGGCATGTGGCACCGGCTGTGGAAATCGCTGGCTGTTGATGGTGGAGATATTGAAAAGGCATCCGCGTGATGGGTTATTCGGGCTCCCTCAGCGGGACCGTTCCTTTGCAGCCAATCTGCCTTACACGCTCGAATATCAAGTGTTCCAGAATGCAGCAGACTGGATGACAAAGCCAAATATGCTAAGCATAGACCTTCTTTTCCCAAGCGTAACAAAGTTTGACACTGAAGACTAAAATTGGGTTTCGTTAAGTACAAATCGCTGGGCATCCTATCACCAGATGTGTCAAAAGCATACCCCGGGTAGTTGACACTGGAGCATACCGATAAGGTAGAAATATGTGAATGCTGAAGAAATAGTTGGGCATTCTCAAAGGTATTTTTGACGACGTCTAATAGCAGTATTTATTATATTGATCTTAAAATTACATGGTCTTAACTGTCATTGTACTTTGTATTAGAATATAATGTCTCAATTTTGTTAACTGTCTGTTTCTTCTGTACAGTCCCCGAACTCTGTGAATATTAGCACTCCAGTGTGGACAAGGATATTTGGAAGTAAAGCAAGGAGATATTATTGTAATTAAAGTATTAACTAAACGTCTGACAACATTTAAATCAGAACAGTCACTAACTTCCATATCCGTGCTTCAAAAAGATTGCCGGGTATCATTTGACCAGAGTCAATGCGTAACCTCCATCAATCCATCAAAAAAGTAAACTACTCCCCAAACGACCAACCTTTGAGTAATCCTGGAAGATCCCCTAATGTTTCTCGTTCCAGTAATTGTCATCCTGTGCGGCACACCCTTTCGCGAGTCCACAGCTTCAGCCCAAGTCTCAGCTTAAGCAGTGGTGGTAGCGTCAGGAACATTGACAGCGCCGTTGTTGGCAGTTCCCTGCTGTCTCGGCTTGACATTGGGACCCTCAGGGAGGACACGCTCATCAACATCCCGAATTCGGAGTCCAAGGCGAGCAGGGTCGATGTTGCGATGGCCGAAGAGAAGCAGCGCACCAAAGACAGGCTTCGCGATAAGATCGAGAATACCGTAGAAGATAGCTTCAGAGTCAGGAGAGATGACATTGCCACCTTCGCAGACGCCCCAGGCAATGGGGTAGAGGATCCAGACGACGGCTGTTAAGCTACCGCATGTGACAAAGACCTTGCCAACATCCTGGCCGACGTGGTAAGCGTGCTTGCGGGCTTCCCAGGCGAGTTGGTAGACGATATAGACGAGAGCGACGCAGCCTATAGCATGTTAGTAACAGTCTTTTTTGTGGGAATTGAGAATTGAACTGACCGAAAGTGAAGTATCCCCATTTGTAGGAGCTCTTGACCAAGGCGCCAACAAGACCAGTGACAATCATGATCTCGTCAACGAGGATGACATAGAGGACCGTGGGCCAAGGCATGCCAGCAGTGAGAAGGAGGTCCATGAGAAGAAGAGGAGTAGTGATGAACCAGTCGATATATCGAACATAGAAGATCTCGCGATAGTTGCCCGCAACGAGGTGGCTTCCACGATGGAACTCAACCATAATAGGAGCCCAGCCCAGGTTGGCACCCATAGTGAAGTATGCAATGGCGGCGACCATGGTGATAGAGGCGGTGATGTAGTGGAAGATACGATGGGTTCGTGGCTTTCGTAGTCCGAGTCCGACGAAGGCGATGGAGGAAACTGTCATGACAGCGCAGACGGTGAAGTACCAGTCGGAACCCCGAGGGGTGATGTTGATCTGACTGCGCTGGCCATTGAGCGAGTCGCCTATTGAAGTCGATTAGTGGTGTTTTGGGTATTCCAGACTCGAGAGAGGCCTACCGTTGACGTTCAGCGCATTGTTGCGAGTAAAGAGACCTTCAACCATCGTGACGATCGGTTTAGACGAAGAGACGTTGATTGTACAGTTTCTCGTGTCACTGGCAAGGGATCTAGAGCGTTATTGAGTTGAGCCAAAAGGATGTGTAGCCAAGCTCTATTAAACCCTTAAATGAAATCGTGCATGGCCAAGATTCTTGAAACAATGTGTCAAACTAACCATCCATGACTTCATACCGAACCTCCCGTCCCCTCACGGCAAGTAACTGCCGAGTGCTCGTCATGAAGACTTTGTTACAGAGTCAATGCGACTTTGATATCAAAGATGCTGATATAAAGTCAATGACGCTGACGTAGGAGTTGGCCCACACCCTCACGTTTTGACCACGCGATCTAGACTTGGGCGCGAGAGAAAGTTGCCGGTAACCGTAGCGCCGATCACTTTGACGGGATGCTCGGAGGGTGCATGGGCTTTTCCGCTAAAGATTTTGAGAGTCGAGAAACATAAGGCTGATCGATGATTTCTGCTAAGATGACGACATGGGGATCAGGCGGTAATAGCCGTGGGATTTACCTGCATCAGCACGTACCATTTATTATATCACTGATTAATCTGATAATGCAACCTTGACGGCCGAATAATATCCGATTTAGCCCATGCCATGTATCTTTATTTTCTAGACTAACACGACTTCACCAGTCAAGAGGTTCAAGTGAATAGAAGAGTGTATTATTCTATGGTTTCTAACTTCCAGTTCCCAACAAAATGAACATATCGGTATCAAAAGATCGCTAATTAGCAGCAATGGCAAGATAGTAATAAGCCAACAGCATGGCAACGAGAGCAGCCAAGAAAGCGTGAAAGAGTGTAAGTGATGAATCGTGAAGCTTGTCAAGACCGCTCTTGGGGGACTTGGAAGTATCCTGTGCCCAAGGGATCTGACTCTTCTTATATCCTGAGTCCTTGAGAATCTGCTCGGCAACAATCTTGCTACCGGCAATACAGACAGGAACACCAGTACCAGGATGTGTGCTAGCGCCAGCAAAGTAGAGGTTCTTGTACTTGGAGTGCTGGGTACCAGGTCGGAAGGCAAGGACATTCATGATGGAATGGCTCAGGCCCAGAATAGCACCCTTGTCGAGATTGAACTTCTCCTGCCATGTGTAAGGAGTGTTGATAATCTCGTTCTCGATAAGAGGAGCAAGGTCAACTCCTATTCTGGCCTTCATGGTCTTGATGACAGTGTCGCGAGCGAGAGAGATCATTTTATCCCAATCCTGACCAGATTCAAGAAGATTAGAGTTTCCAGACTTGGACAGACCCCGATGTGTTCCAGCGGAGTCTGATAGAAGATGACCAACAGGAACCAGGACAACAACGGCATCCTTTCCATCAGGAGCAGCTGAAGGATCAATACGCGAAGGAACGTTAACATAGAAGGAAGGTTCTGAGGGAATCAGGTGCTCCTTGAAGATGCTGTCAAAGGACTCCTGGTACTCGTCGGCAAGGAAAATATTGTGGGCGTTGAGCTCGGGAATGATTTTGGAAGCGGACCAGTAGAATGAGATACTACTGCATGATGTCTCGCGTTTTGATAATGAGTCGGCGTAAGATGTCTTGGGAAGGAGGTTGTTGTAGGTGTAGACAAGGTCTGCATTTGAAATGACAATGTCTGAGGCAAGATGTGTGCCGTTCTCCAGGACGACGCCATTAGCCTTGCCGGTTGCTTGGTCGATGGAGATGGATTTGACGCCAGTCGAAAGACGGTATTCTACGCCAAGACGTTGACCAACGTTGACTAGTGCCTCGACGACCTGGAATGCTGTTAATATGAAAACGGCGACTAACAACAACGAATAAGCTTACCTTGTGGAATCCACCTCTGGGGTACAGAATACCCTCTGCAAGCTCAGTGTACTGAAGCAGACTGTATGTTCCGGGAGCATCGAAAGGGCTCATGCCCATGTACATGCTTCCGAAAGTGAAAACTCTTCTAAGTCTCTCAGTCCAGAAGTACTTGCTCGCTCGTGTCCAGATACTCTCAAGAGGATGAATGTTGAACAGATTGAACAGAACCTCGGGGCGAGCCAGACTCAGAATACTGGGAAAGTTCCTTCGTAGGACAGACTCGACACTGACTTCGTAGTGGCGATGCGACTCCTGGAGAAATCCAAGATATCGCTCAAAACCATCAATGCCCTCGACAGCTTCAATGGCCTTCTTCATCTTGGTAAGATCAGTGGACATCTCGAAAGATGAGCCATCTCCAAACCAAATGTTGTAGTTGTGCTCACACTTCAATAGCTCAACTCCCTCGGATTCAAGAGATGTTCCTAGATCTTGGAAGATCTCATGGAAGAAGCGAGGGAGTAGCAGCAGTGAGGGACCCTGATCAAAGCGCTGCAAGACGTTAGAATCAGCACATCATAAGTAGGCAACGAGGTGATACTCACGTAGCCATCCTTATGAATCAAAGAACATCTTCCACCGGTAAAATCGTTTTTCTCAACGATAGTAACTTTCAAACCCGCCTTTGCGAGTCGGGCAGCGGTTGAAACGCCTCCAACGCCAGCGCCTAGAGACTCATTAGCTCCAGTGATCGACAAACCGCCAGTAAGTAACCATACCTATCACAATAACCGACTTCTGTTGTTCACTCATTTTTCGATATTAGATAGTGAAGGATGATTGATGTGAGAATATTTGACGATTCACCCGCTCAACGACTTTTGATGTGGTGAGAGTATAGAGTCAATGACGTCTTCCATTTCAGATATACCCACTTTTTAATCAAACTGGTTCGGACTCGGACTCGCTTTGTTTTCCATGTGAAAAAGCTACCCTGGAATTCCATCGGGGCGCAGTTTTTTTACCCTGGGTTGTGAGTCATTTTATTATTTCTTCATGGTGGCTTGGATAACGGGTCTTGAGGATGTTGTTAAGGGTATCCGATGGGCTGTTGATCATTAACTGGATTGGTTTGGCCTGCTTTAGTGCCGAGAAAGCGTGTTCTGCGATTGGTTGTTTCGGGTAGAAGGGTTTTTGGCGATCTGGCTTTTCACGACTTCACATTTGCAACTTGGCGACGCGTGTCCATCAGCTTGGCAGGACATCAAGGTAGAGAAATTCAAAATGAGGTTAAAGAAGATTGAAGTTGAATTGTGATGAGATTACAGCTCAACTAACGAGCCAAATTGAGAGGTGTGAAATGAATAATCTATGAATATCTAAAATAACTTCTACCACATATGAAGTCCATCCATGCACCGCTATTGATTCAATGCAGACCAAGCAACCCGAATTCGTCGACTCTTAGGAACAGTAGCCCTTCCCTTCTTCATAACAGGCCCTGTTTCTCTAAGAACACGGCCAATCTCCATGTAACTCTCAACAGCGACTCGAATGGGGCCCTTTCCTTCTGAAGGAAGTTTTTCAATAGCTACCTTTGCGGTGTTGTACTTTTCGAAAGCACGGTCAAGAAGTTTCTGTCGCAGACCCTCGATGGTAGGACCGTAAGGAGCCTTGATCACGTCTTCAGGTGTAAGAGAGGCTTCTTTTAGCCAGGTGAGAGGGAGGTAGACGCGGTCGATTTCGGCATCAACTTTGATGTCGCGGGCGATGTTGACGTATTGGAGTGCGATACCCATTTCTTGTCCAGAAGCTACAACTTCGCGCTGGACTTCTGGGGATATTGTCTCAGGAGTGTGGTAAAGAATAAGGTGGTTGCAGAGCTCAGCGACTGTTCCAGCTACACGGCTACCGTAGACATCCAGGTCCTCGGTAGTCTCAATAGGGAACTCGCCAGCCTTGCGGTCGAAAAGGAGATCAGTGTCAAAGCCCTTCAGCAAGTCATCAAGAGGCTGCTTAGGGAGATAAAATGTAGGTAGTTGTAAAAGAGCCATATGGAACATCTTGGGAAAGTTGGATGTGACGAATTCTCGGAGTCGAGGTGAGATATCCTCCTCCTCGTTCTCTTCATAGGCAATGTTGAGAAACTGCCTCAACTTTGCAATCGAGGCTCTCGACTCATCAACCGAAGGAGCCTCATCGACAAGATCATCAGCGGCTCTGCAGAAAGCGTAAAGTCGGATCAGGTCGATTCGAAGTCTTCCTTCAAAGGCGCCACTTGCGAGATAAAAGCTGCGGCTCTTCTTTCTGAGAAGATCAACCGCGCTGACAAGGCCCGAAATACGTTCTTGGTCATATTTTTCTTGGGGTAAGAGGAGTGCACGAACAACCAATCCAAGAGTTGGAAGACCCTTGTTTTTGGGGAAATGCTCGGGAAATGTGTCCAGAATGGCCAAAGTGTTGTCGTTTGCAATAAGACCAAAGACAATCAACGTATTAGTAAGAAGGAAGAAAACAGCTTCCCTAATAAATGTTAGCAACTGCTCGTATCACAGCGTAATTATCATCTTACTCAATATCGAGGCCATCCCAAAGAACAACGCCGTATTTGGTGCCTGACGTGATACTCCATGTTCCCCGTCGCAACGCAAAAGTGTCAACCACCCACAAATAAACTGTTGGCAGAGCGATTGGCAGCAGTGTATTCGTCCAAGGCAAATTAACAATAAACTGGTATGAAATGGTCCTGCGATAGGTTAGCAAATTATGCCAAGTGAAACAAAAAGCTGAAAGCGCGCATTACCATAGAAACAGGAGGAATGGACACGCCCAAATCAGGATAAGGCCCATGTACATGCCCTCACCACCGCGCGAAACATGCACCCAACCGAAAATGATGGCGGAGGTGAAGAGAAGCTGACCAGCAACTTTACCCCAACTGCTCGCTTTGTTGAGATAGACGGGATGGAAAGTTGCTTTGCTGAGGAGCATGTAGAGAAGAGATGTGTTGAGTGTTTGGATCACAAAGAAGAAGAGCTCCTCAGCGGGAATATCCCAAGCGGTAAGTCCGCAGACAACGCCTGGTGGATAAGTCCATATCCGATTTCTGATGAGATAAGAGTCCCATGGGCTTTTCTGATGTCAGCATAGAGAAGAGGGGATGCGCGAAGCGCACATACATTGTAGCCACGACAGCAGTCTAGATAAGAATTAGTTTTCAATGCTTGTAATTGAGAGAGAATTGTCCTTACTGTTATCATAAACACCAGCTTAAAAATATCCAATTTTGACAATAAGGGTCTGTACACGGCGAACAGCACAAGGCCGAACGGTATCGTGTACTTTAAATGCCTATCAAAAAGGTAAGCGAAAGACTTCAATCAGTAAAAAGAGTACGTACACTTGGGCATATTCCCAGCCCATTTTGACTGTATGTGGGTGATGATGGTCGTAAAGAAAACAAACGACGTCAATCAGGGATTTATTCTCGAGTCATAAGAAAAAGGAGAGTAAAGTTTTACGTTAGGGGAAGAATTGACATTGGAATTCGATTTTGACACTAACAATTAAAAAAATAAAAAGGCCGCAATGATTTTTGGTGTAGAGTGTCTTGTACCCCTGCCGTGTTAGGTAAACGTTGACGTCAAGACTTTTGCTTCGCCTTCTTAGTTTAGTCTACTTGTCATCAATCACAATTAACCCTTTGACTAGACTAGACAAAAAAAGGTAACCCCTGTTTATTTTCGGTCTTTTGGACTTTGCCGTGATTTCCTATCCGACTGAGATTTGAACTGAACATGTTGTTCACGTTACCGGTTTGACGGACGTCCGTGCTATGATTGACGTCCGTCTTCTGATCGATGGACACCTCCATTTTATTGGATGCCGACGTATCCGACACTTTAGCATATATCAGGATTTCCCGTAGGAAGTAGCCGTTAATACTACTTGGTGGTGTTCTTAATATGATGCCCTTCTCGATGCTGTTGCTTTGCCTCAGGTCTTGATTGATCCTGCGATGCATCTTGGTCTTCACTATCAATTCTCACAAACAATTCTTCATGGTTTCGCATGACGAAAACAAAAACTAACATCAGCCTCATAACATCGTCATGAATTCATTCCAGCAGGCTGCTCCCCCAACGGGTTCAGTGTCTCACTCAGATGAGCCACAACCACTTCGTCATCCGTCAGTTTGTCTCACGCATTCTTTGTAGCAAACATACTCACATCTCACAGCTATCTTATCGGTAATTTTGCACCGATTCACAAAACAACAAATCTTACACCGTGTACCTATAGCGGAAGTATTCCTCCGGAACTTACGGGAGGACAGTATGTCCGCAATGGAGGTAATCCAGTGAGCCATGAAGATCTCGGTCGAGATGCGCATTGGTTTGATGGCGACGGGATGCTTTCTGGTGTGCTCTTTAGAAAATCGTCTTCAGACGGGCAGATTGTTCCGGAATTCGTCAATCAGTATATCCTCACCGATTTGTACTTGTCTCGAAAGACGACGTCGGTCATGTCACCAATCATGCCCAGTATTACAACTCTCGTCAATCCTCTATCATCTTTACTGAAGATCATGCTTGCGACATTCAGAACAATGTTTCTAGTATGGCTCTCAAATCTTCCCGGATCGCAACAGCCTTTGAAACGCACCAGCGTCGCCAACACAGCCATTTTATATCACGATGGCCGAGCTCTGGCGACTTGCGAAAGTGGTCCACCAATGCGAATCCAACTCCCTTCACTTGATACTGTCGGCTGGTACGACGGTCTCCAGGCTGAAGGCGAGCCCGAAAAGAACTTCTCGGAAGAGAGAGGTGAGCCATTTGGCGGGGCGGGTCTTCTCAAGTCCATGAAGGAGTGGACAACAGGACATCCCAAGGTTGATCCTGTCTCCGGAGAGATGGTCCTTTACCATAACACCTTCTTGCCGCCATACGTGCACTACTCAGTCCTTCCAAAGACCGACGTCGATGCTCTTAGAAAGCGAAGACTTGTCAACCAGCCTGTACCTGGTGTATCAGGTGCCAAGATGATGCACGATTTCGGAGCATCGCGCGCCCATACAGTCATCATGGATCTCCCTTTGACTCTCGATCCTTTGAACCTGGCGAGGAACAAGGAGGTGGTCTCTTACGACCCGTCAAAACCTTCGCGCTTTGGTGTCTTTCCACGCCACGAACCTTCAGCTGTAAGATGGTTTGAGACAGCGCCTTGCTGTATCTTTCATACGGCGAATACATGGGATACGAAGATTGGGAGCAAGACGAAGTCTATTAATCTTTTGGCTTGTCGCATGACTTCTTCCACCGTGGTATATACAGCTGGAAACATCCTGCCTCCAGTTATACCAAAGGTGGTGAACCCCAAACCTACAAAGCCCGAACCGCGCCAGTGGGATGAGAAGGACATCCGTCCATTCGAGCAAGCACCCATGCTGGAGTCACCTAGTGAGAAGAAGGTTTTAGGCGGCGATTACTTCTCACCTGCCGACGAAGCTGATGACTATGCTCAATGTCGACTGTACTACTACGAATTCGACATGTCTATCAAGTCAATCAACAAGGTCACCAACCAATGGGCCCTCTCATCCATTCCCTTTGAATTCCCCTCCGTCCGGCCAGACCGGGAGATGCAAGACGCACGCTACATCTACGGGTGCAGCACATCAACATCCTGCTTCGGCGTCGCACTCGGGAGATCCGACAAGGTCGATCTTCTCGTCAAGATGGATGCCAGGACTCTTGTTGAGCGGGGTAAGAAGATGAACACCAGACCGGTGACTGGTTGTGTCGACAGAAGGTCCGTCAAGGAGATTCTTGATTCACAAGACGAGAAGGATCCCATCAAGATCTTCCGCCTTCCCCCAAAGCACTTTGCCCAAGAGCCACGGTTCGTGCCCCGAGCTGGAGCTACGGAGGAAGATGCTGGCTATCTACTTTTCTATGTCTTCGACGAATCCCAAATCTTGCCCAACGGGGACTGTCCACCTACCTCTATGTCGGAACTCTGGATCGTCGACGCTCAGAATATGCGCGACGTAGTAGCCAAGGTTAAGCTTCCGCAACGAGTACCATACGGGCTGCATGGAACGTGGTTCTCGGCTCAAGACATCGAGGAGCAGAGAGCTGTCGAGACACTAAGAAGTTTGGACGAGGTAGAGATGAAGAAGCAGGATTGGGTTAATGGTGGAAGTATGGCCAGGTCGTGGATGGCGTTGAGGGAGAAGTTGGAGAGAGCTGTAGGATGAGTATGATCTTTCCGACTTGCGTAGATACCGATACCCTGTCGCGGTCTTTACTAGTGCTTGAGATAGGCTTATAGTATATTAATATTCTAATAATAAGTTCCAGTTAATGACCGTCCTGCCTTGATTGATATCCAGAGAGACATCGGCATAAGGTTCAAAGCAAAAAAGAAAAGCCATCATCGTCCTTCTTGGACAACATCCTTGTGCAGCGACCCGGCGACTAAGAGGCTAAAATCACTGGGCAGCATGACGAACGAACCCAACAAACGTTATCAATATCATCACAAAGCTTGCAAAATGACTCCTCAATAGAGCTTTAGCTTCAATGAGAGGTATTTCCGAAAGCCTTGTGAGAATATCGATAGAGTTTGTTGTTGAGCTGGTTCTGCCTCTTCATTCCTTCTCTTTTTGACTTGAACCTCATGTGAACATCTCCCTGGAACTCGGTCAAGGTTCCCTGTTGGCATGTTAAATGACCCACATCAGCTTACTTTTCCGTTTCGCAAATCACCAGAACTCCGCAATACCATCTTCCCTACCAAATATCGTGTTCTATCATCGTATGCGATACCCACTCCGTATCACTGTTTGCTATCGAATTCGCCATATCAATCATCTGCGCTGTCGTAAACCAAGCATCCATGCCTAGGTCATCCATCCCAGGGAGCATAGAAGCCATCGTCTCATTATCATCATTCGGATCTTGCAAAGCACCATCGTTACCTTCAGGTATCGTCCCTCCAATGATCTGACCATCGATGGGTATCGGCGTGGTATCATTGTGTTCGCGAGATAGACAACTCAGCATATCATCAAGCTGCTGAAGCTCCGACCTCCGAAACACAGCAATGAGATTTCCCTTGTTAATCATCTCATTAAAGATGATTGATGTCTTATGCCGAAATGTCGCATCATATTCACAGAACCTCGGATCCAGAACCGGTGCGATAAGCAGGTTGAAGCTTGACACGAACAGTGACTCAAGATCGAACGGTAGAAACGCTTCTGCAAACAGTCAGTAAGAGCTTCAAAGCGAGATAAATCTCAAGTGGTTTTACCAAGCAGACCTTGACTTTGCAAACAGCCAAGAATGTTGATCATCTGGTAGGAAGAGTCGATGCACATCTTGATCAGGTTCCAGACAGTTTGTGATGAGTTTAGTGCCTCGGTTATGGCGTCGGGTGTTTCGAAGCGAATCTTGAGGAAGCAGAGGAGCAAAGGTCTTGTTGCGAGCACGATACATTGGTGGTAAAGGGTGTGGAGGTAACCCGCTACTCGTGAGACACCATTGATGGCTTTGTCGACGCCGAGAGGAAACTGCTGTTGTAATTCGTCTGCGAGTCCAGCAATGTTCTCGAGGACTTTCTTGGTGCTGAGGAGGAACTTTTTGTTGAGCCGACCGTTTGCTCCGTATACTCCTTGGCAATGTATTAGCATAGACTAAGTGCATTGTTAGGATCATCATACCTCTTCCGACAGAAGCAATACTCCGACACAGCCGAATCTGCATATGTAAAGCTGCCACCCGCTGAGTCGACCCTCCGTAGTGCGGAAGTGCCGGATGAATATCGTCATCGTGGACAGACTGAGGCAAGCCCATGAGAGATGTCATCTCGCGGTCAAGCACGTAGACAGTCCACCATATCCTGCGACTTCGCTCCACGATACGGTCGCCTAATTGATCCACAGGCATATCTGTGTGCATGCCTTGACCCAAGGCGACTCGCATTGCCTGTCCGATCTATGTGACGTTAGCAGGCTGTTTCTGTCGTAGGCGACTAACATACAAATCCATGCGATGAGTGGCGATAGTCGAGCGACTCAAAGTAGAGCGCTATACAACAGAGTATCTCGGTCGATATGAGCGGCTCGTAAACAAGAATGTGAATACTCGGTAGTAATCGAAGCGCAGTGACGAAATAATCAGCACCGGGCGGTCTTTTAGACTGGTAGTTGTTGTTCTCAGCAAAGGCTTTGCCAAATGCTAAGATCAGTAAAAGGTGGATGTAACGGAGGTCTGCGGCTGCGATATGAGTCGTCGGATCATTATAAAACTCATGCAGATAACCCATAAATGTTTCCTCGTCGAAAAGGTGGAACAATTGACCGCAATGGAATTTCACTGTGTTGACGAGAAACAACGCGTGGTCGAGGCTGGGCATGACGGGAGGGTCGGGTGCTGGAGATATGCGCGAGCCATCCCATCCGAGATCATAGGCTAGACCATCGAAGAGTAGATTATCGGCGGCGATTGGGCTTTGGTGGATGTATTCGTGGGTGAGACTGAGGACGCGACGGGTAAATGACCAGTTTGACGAAGTGCCGAGATAGACTGCTAGGTCAGTTTAGGTGTCGGCCAGAAGAGGGCTTGGACTTACATTCACGACCTTGGGCAGAGGCCATGAACTTGGACTGCCCTGCGGATAACGGGTTCACGAGAGCGGAAGCAATTGGGTCCAGCCCTTTGCTACCACTATTCGTGCTGCTCCGACTATCGAGTAGGGAATCATCTGGAGGGAGCGATACCGATACATCGCCTCCCGGCGACGGCATATGAGGCGGCGCCTCTGGTATCCCCATGTCAGCGAGGGGCCAAGTCCACTTGACTCCAGACTCACCTTGATCAGACGGCCCACCAACATTGATGTTCGTATCCAATGAGCCAGGTGTGACATACTCAGCAGTACCAGTACGAGACTGGCTTGTCGCAACGCGTTGCTGTAAATCGAGAATGAAGCTGACAAGGTGTGAGCTGTTGTCGCAGAACGTCAATTGAGGCGGAACGAGACCTACCCACGAGTAACGAGGATTTTCTGATCGCGCTGATCAAATTCGCACGAGAGCTTGCGTTTCTTGCACGCGTCGCAAGGATGAGATCCTGAGCATTTTATCTTTTGCTTCCGACATCGCGAACAGCTAATTGCTTTTGCGTCAGTCGCAGGAAGTAATTGACAAGGACGGGAGATTCGGTGAGAATGAGATTGCCAAGGTGAGACGGGCAGGTGAGGTGAGGGGGTAGGGACAGGGTTCTTCCTTCCAGACTCACGCGTTATCCGATCTCTTAGAGACCCTCCCTCCTCCCGCTCTTCCAACAGAATCTGTAGTGCCCGATGATTTGCGCGCGTGCGATGATGCACTCGGAGCCATGTTTTGCATCAAACAAAGGATGAAAAGGCAATTGATGCAGATGACAATTCAAGGGAAAAGACGTTTGCGGGGATGGATTTTAGGTTCGGGGGTTAGCGTAGCCTCACTGACTGAGAGGGCGCTGTAAAATTTGGGGTTAGTGCAGCCGCTCGCTGTGGAGGTCACGAGATGCGCTTGTTGGGGTGACGTGAAAGGTATCACAACACGAAAAGATGCGACAATGAAGGGCGATAAAGAACAACTGATGGATATGCGGGGCTCTAGCTTGCTATATTTATTTCCAGAGCCTCTTTTCTTGCGACAGATGGAAACCCGGTGTTCACTCCTCGTCACCGGGTGGAGGCGACTCGTTAGCGTCGCTGTTGATAACGCGGGTCAGTGGAGATGACCCCGGTCTCGCTCTCATTTTCTGTTGATAGCTGCAGGATATCAGCGCATCCCCGGTCAATTGAGTTGAGCTAGAACATTCAGAAGACGATGATCGGAGCTCCGTGCATTTGAACATGACCTGCCGAGACAGGATTAAGGCAATGCAATGCAGTCCTGAAAGTCTGCATGCAGAGGAATGGACGCACCGAAGGTCATTAGAAGGCCGTTGCATGTTCTGTCGGCATTCCATGGTCGAAAGAAGTGGACGTCGAGATCCTAAGAGACGAAATAATTTGATTACTTTATGAAAGGTCAGACCAGTAGGTGAGTTTCGTTTGGCACCCTAAAGCTTAGAACCTACCTACCTGCATGGTTAACCATGGCTACGATCTTCATTGTGGAGGTTTGAGCGATCACAACCACATCAGTACGTCCAATTGTTTCATGCTTCAAGACTTTTTTTATTTTTATTGTTCTTCTATATGCACGTGCCATCCAGTTTACTCATTACTTTAGTTCAATCGACCCTTGACGCGATCAGTCCACGTCTTCAGCAACTCCTCCTCCTTCTCACCCGCCTCCTTCATGATACTTTGCACACTCTGCTTCACAGCATCACCGACAGGCTCATACGGGTGTCTGGGTGCCAGCTTCTCCTCCGCACCCTCGATACCAGCCAACTTAGCGGAGTAAACAGCGACAGCGTATTTTGTCGACGCGACACCAGCCTTGCAGGGTCTCTCCGCTAGAGCGGCAACCTGCTGCAGCTTGAACGCCTCATCATACTTACCCTCCTTGTACAGAGCGTAGATCTTGGCTGTGACAGTAGGGAAGACATTCGCGAAAGCAGCGACGCATCCAACGCTGCCAGCGGCGAGACCACCGATGAGGAAATCGGATTGACCACCATATGTAGAGAATTCCGACGAAGGAATCTGGGCTGCTAGACGGGTGATCTTGCCCACGGAACCACATGTAAGCTTCACGCCAACAATGTTGGACTTTCCGCTGGGATGCGACTTCTTGCTCTCCTCATAGATCTGAACAATAGTCTCGGAGTCAAGATCAACACCGTTTGTAACACCTGGGAAGTTGTAGATGACAATGGGGATAGGCGACTTGGCAGCAACCTCCTTGAAGAAGCGCTTAACGACGTTCATGGTAGTCGCCTTGCCAAAGTACGCAGGCGGCAGAACAAGGAGGTAATTGGCGCCGGCCTTGGCTGCATCCTCAGCAAGTTGGAGGGTCTGCTTGGTAGAATGGGCGCCGACACCGGCCATGAGAGGAAATTCAGGACCGATGGTCTTGCGGGCGAGGGCGATGAGCTCAGTGCGCTCTTCGCGGGTGAGGAGAAAGGCCTCTGCGTTGGAGCCCATGACGATAAGGCCGTTCAGGCCAGAGTTGGCCAGATGCTTGAAGTATTTGGCTTGAGCATCATGGTCAACTGTGTCATCAGCGTGGTTGAAGAATGTGATTGAAGGTGCCCATACTCCTGGGCTGTGAGGAGTCAGTCAGTATCTCGGTGATGATGATTGAGTAGTGGCTTACCTAGGGACGTGGGGTAGCTGAGATTGGGGGTTGAGGGAGCCCATTGTGAATGATTATTGGTAGATACGAGACTAATTGATAGTAGTTACAGTTCAAAATGATAATGTCTCAATCAATTGATGCAAAATATCTCAACTTCGATCTTCTTTAAGCAATTGACTCCTCATCAAAGGTGGGGTTTGCATCGCGTATCTGTCCCGACACGTCAAACCCTCCTCCGAACATGGGGAAACTTTTAGTGGACGTCGCCCTCCAAATCTCGAGGTCGGGACCCCATCCGATCCCACCGGTAGGGTACCCGGGGAAAAGAATGGGGTGTGTGCTCTGTCTCGGCCAATTGGCTACCCTACAACTTCGGTCGGGTTCGCCGGAGGTCTCCTTCGGCGTGACAACTTCCTGATTACGGCGTCGGAGATGGGGGAATTACTGGAGAAATGGGCCGAAGTAATTGATGCTTTCTTAGCACATCCTTTTGAGAGCTTTTCGGATGGTGTAGAGCTTCGGTATGCAATTTTGTTCTGGTATGGCTTACCCAGTGTTACGTGGAATCGAGATTTGAACAGCGACCGAAAAGTATCCGGATTAGAGAACATTCAACTCCAGCCCATACTCTGACAATTATGTTGGGCATTCAGCTCTGTGATACCAAGCCAATGTGACCTCCGAATCTATTAGTATGAGATGCTTATCTGACCTTAGAAACAGCAAAGGTAAGACCGAGACTGAGTTAAAGAAGCTGTTCGGAGCCGGCATAACGCTCTCGGCCGAGCAAGATAAGATAAGAGCTTTTACAGTACTAATACGCTAGACACTGTCTAAAGCACTGTAGTAAGATAAGATAGACGATAAGATAAGACAAATCACAGTGCGTAGCCCACAGTATTCGTGCTCGATACTGTATGATGATAAGATACGAGATAAGATAACATATCTAACAGCAGTTCAAAGGATCATGATCTTTATATCAGGCAAGTGCACATGGAATTACTCCAAGGGAGAAAATATTTAAAAGAGAAAACTTGATTTACTCAGCTACGAAAACAAAAGTGAAAATCAAAAGCTAGAGACAGCCCATGATAGGGTAAGCGAAGCGCCCTTGAGTGAACAACAGGATTTGAGATCAGAACACCAAAGGCGTGAAGAAATTTCTCCCTTTGATGTTCGAGATCTACTTACTTTGCAGATCCGGAGAGGCTCTGGGTACTTTCTCTGTCCAGATCGTCCGTGAGCTCAGCTTGTATCTCGATCAGCTCTTCCAACAGCAGCACAACCTGTTCTTGGAAATCCTGGGGGGCAAGCTTTCCAGCAGGAATCTTTGAAACGGCAGTAGGGCTCATCAGCTTCGTATCAAGTTCCTCGTGGATGGCATACATCCGTTGGATCTTCGGGGTAGACCGAGTTTTAAATTTGGTCTCCCAGCCCTCCATGGCTTGAATGCATCCATCCACGGCTTGCTTGTACTCCTTCTTGCCTTTAGCGTACTTGGAATCGGTGTTGACGGCAGGCTCGTCGGAAAATGTTTGAGTAGCAGCGGGTGCAGGGCTCTTGGCCTGGGAACTCTCGTTTGCGTTAGTAGGAGACATGGTGTATGTGTGTGATAGAATGTTATATGTGATGGTTGGGATTTGGTTGGCGATTTGGTGAATTGTTCTTTGTTTGGATATATAGTTGTGTGTGAATGAGAAAAACAGTTTTACAAGCAGAAACCTGGACCTTATATGTCAAGTCTAGTGCAAGGGATGGGTTCGTGTTCGTTGTTTCCATTTGATGCGAATATCGAACATGCATACATCGTCAAACGAATGGTGTAGTTGCGGTCGTTGAACAGTGGGCCTTTTGGAACATGCGACATGTGGGCAGACCAAGAAGCATCGTGGCTCATTCCTTCCCTCGTATTAAGCTTCTGTTCGTGTGACTTCCTCGAACGCATAACCGTTGCAGTATCCATGCTTGAGCTGAGCCTTTGATCAAGGTCCGCATTCTTGTCAGAACCGTGATCCTTTTCATCTTTCGGGCGCTCCCCTCCGTCCGAATTTGAGGGCCCTTTCAGAAAGTCAAATTGTCCCGAGAGAGGTCTGTGAACAAACTCAGAAACAAAATGTCTGACGCTCAGATTAGTGACAAACCAAGCACCCAGGCAATCTCACTGTAACCCCAGGTGGCCGCTGCAATCAGAGGTGCATAGCCATACTTGTTATTATACTGGTTGATGTTAGACTTGTCGCTGTCCAAAAGATGCTGAAATATTGCTTTGTGACTGCTAGTGTATGCTACAAACAGTGGTGTCTAGTCATCTTCATCACTGACTGTCGCCTTCGCACCTTTAGATAGTAGCAACTCAACGATCTCACGACCATTTCTTCAACGATTCGGCAAAAGATCAGCTCATCGCGCCGGATCCTACCTGTGCCTATGTCTTCGTCGGCGCGCTCGATACCCAAATTGGAGGCGACATGTTCCGCGTAGGTAAGTGGACCAGCCGTCTTTTCCTCACCCATCGCTATATCTTGAAGTCCCGGGCTTTGCATTTCTTCTGACGTGTTTGAGAGCACAAATTAGAAGAAAGAGGGCTGAATTAAATGAGATGCAGCGGAAGAGGTATCAATCGAGTCTTGATGGGTGGGAGGCGGGGGGATTTCTGTATTTCAGGTCTCTGAGTTCCCAAAAGAGTAATACGGAAAATTATTTTTCATAAGGCTTGCCGCTGATGCTTGCATCTCTATTTGGAAAGCCTGTGATGTAATTGGACGGCTTTCTGTATATCCCTCAACCATGCAGGAGCCAAGTAGAAGTATGACCTCTAACAATAATCTCACGAGGTGATTGGTGGCCTGGGTTTGGTAGTTGATGAATTGGGAAAAGTGGTGTGGTATGACTGAGAACCCTCTGTTTACGACGTCTAAAATCAGTTATCTAGGATGCGACTTACGCTGCCAACAAGCAGTTGGTGGGACTTGATGCCGAATGGAGGTATTGTTGCAGCACTGCTACCCCCGGACACCACTTTGATAGACTATCACATATCATCCAGGCCTGCTAAACGGAGGGGTCGAGAAAACTTGTTACGAGCTGATTCGTTGGAGTATGAGATGCATGAGAGCCAAGCCAACAGCTTTGAGGCCATACAACGCCACTAACAGCTTGTCCATCGCTTCTCATAAGCGAAGTGAGTTCAGGTTGGATTTAAAATCGAATCTCCTCGCACTTCCCCAAGTTTCATTCTTCATTCAGCGTCACCTGATCATCCTTTTGACTACTATATCATGGCTGATGATTCAAGTGTCCAACAATCCTGGGAGCTACCCGATGGCAATGATAAAGACATTCCAGGTAGCACAGCAGATGTGTCTCCAAATCCAGCAGCCCAGCCCGCGACGACTGTCTCAGTAAAGAAGACTAAGAAAAAGAAGAAAAATAAGGCACGCAGCACAGAACTTGGGACATTCCTAGAATCCTTGGCTATGCCAGAACCTGAGGTAATTCTTGAGCCGGAAGCAATTCCTGCAGAGGAACCTATTCATGAAGAGGAACCTGTTCCTGAAGAGGAACCTGTTCCAGCAGAGGAACCTGTTCCAGCAGAGGAACCAGCTCATGCGTGCGGGACGCCACCTCCCGCTCTGGAGGGACCCGAGGCTTACGTATACACACCGCAGTCGATTATTGAAAAGCCTCAAACCCCGGTGGATCATGGTATTGGGCACCCGTTCTGTTCCGGACAGGACATCGACACCCCGAGTCCTATCTACCTCAATTTCAATGCGCAGCACAGACTCATGGTCTTCCTCCAGCAGAAGCTTGAAGAGATGTGCTTTGCGTTTTGTCAGCACCGCATGCCTCAAACACTCCTAGACAACGGCTGGGACTGTCCCGAGAGTGCAGAACTACAGAACTGGGTGGCGGCTTTAAAGAAAGAGCTCCCATCGGCTGTTCGGCTCAGAGAGCGCAGAGCTCTCACAAATTCTATGTCCAAGATCCGTGACTGCGCGGTCAGTCGCACCCGCATCAGCAACTTTGAGCTGGAGGGGCTATTATCAGATGCCTTGAAGCTAGCCACACTTCTAGAACAGGATCAGTACGCGAAAACGATCCAGAGAGTCCAGGAAGACATAGCAGACACCTATAGATATCTGGATGAGGAAAGAAAGCAGCTCGAAAAGAGTTGCAACTTCAAACTGGGAGAGATAGCAGCTGCTCGCGCCAAACTCGATGATTTGGAAAGGGCTACAAAAGCTGCGTTTGATAAGAGCTTACTCACCCGTCACAATAAAGCCCGATCGATGGTATTACAGTCTCTTCAAAACGCTGAAGCGCTCGAACACAAGTTGGGCCTTGAGGATCGATCACTCACGATGTCGAGCCTGGATCTGGTGAACGATTTGGAAAACAGTCTAACGATTGACGAGGATGGTGGAAGGTTGTTCTAGGGACATCCATCGAGCTACATCTGGTATCTAGGAGGTAGAGTAGTAGAGAGGCGAGTCAATCTAAGGCCAGCATTCTATCTTTAATCATAAGCGAAGTGAGCTGGGTTGCACTTAAGATACAATCAAGATCATGGTTACCACTACCATCTGCAGGCCAATCCCGAATCTGGTGGCGGAATAGCTGTGGGTTACTAGTATCTATGAACCCGACCAATATTCTCTTCCTTCAATTGCATTGCCTTTTATTGTCATCTCTCCCTTCCTCCGCGCTGTCCCGCTTGCGTTTGTCGGAAGAACCGGAGTCTTCCACTCCGGCAATGGTCTGCGCAAGCTCCCGTAAATAGTCCAATTGCTTTAATAGACCGGCTTTACACGCGGTCTTTTGTTGCGCGAGCTCTTGCTCAAGTTGACCTGCTCTGTTACCAATCTCCTCCACGGCCTTGTTGTGGATTTCGCGTAAGCCGTCAAGGTCATTTGTGACCTTTGCCAGAATCGCCTTGGTATTCTCGTGTTCTCGCTTCGTGATTTGTTGCTCCTCGCGCAAAGCTGCAAGATCCTTGTCAAACGACTTTCTCTGTGCTGCCAGCTCGTTTTGGACAGTCTGTACCACGCGACGTTGAAAAGAGGCACCATCGGCTTCTTCGTCCTTTTCAAGTGTCTTGTTCATGTTCGGAGAGGACTGGCCAGCATTCTCCGATACCCTGGTGTGTTGTCCACGACCCGGTTTCTTTGCCTCTATTCGCAAATCATTCTGTTTCTTGGCCGGTGCCTTCCGTTTGATCGGAATTTGGTTGAGCGATGAACCGACCTTCACTGGTTCTTCTTGCATTTGCTCTCCATTAGAGGTCTCTTTCGCAGATGTCGCAGGGTCAATGATAGCTGATTCTTCAGTATTCTATCTTGATCAGACTTCACCTACTGATACCATATGGCATAATTACTTACAAGTTCTTGTTGCTCTTTCTTCTTCGTGCTTTCGGAATTGTATATGTACGTGTAATATGCGCAAGACTGAATGAACTTTGTCCGCTCTGTTCGCCAATCCATCCCCCCAGGGTAAAACACCGCATCGGCTGGGAACTGTACACCCCAATGACGAGATACCTAACCTCGAAACGGCTCCAGTTTGCAGTTACCAGGTCCATAGACACAGGACAAGAAGAACCAATCAGGGTAGCTGATGCCCACCGATCTAGGGGTTCTATTTAATAGCCCTTGGTAGACGTGACAATTGCCAATGTCACCCGCCATGACGGGAGTCAGATCCTTGAGGTAGATTAGAGTTTTCTCAGCAACGAGAGCTGCCAGAAGGGGTGCGATGTTCTTCTTGATGGCGAAGAAGCCATTCTGGAAGCGGTCGAGGGCTTTGCCCATCTTGTCGACCTGCCATTTGGGCTCTTCACGTAGTTTGGCGAACCACGTGGTGAAGAGCTTTGGCCCGGGGAATGAGGGGATGAGCGCACTTTCATTCATGGTCTATCGCAATGAGTTAGTCAGACACAATGAAAGGAAAGAAGTTTGCCGATTATCATACAGAGACTCTCGTTATCACGATCGGCGGAGAGAATGAAAGACCTCCCTAAGGAACCCTTGCATAAGAGCGAAGTCAAATGATGAAGTGCTGCAGTTCTGCCATCGGCTGGCCGTATGAGAGAAAGAGGCTTTCACGTATGGCTGGACGCAGAGTCTAGCCGCGAGTAGAAAGAGAGCCTCGAGATGCTCAAGAGGATCGTTGGAGTGTGGCGCGGAGGGTAAATGTTGTCGAGGTCGAGGGCGGGAAATGATGAAGGATGGAAGTGCGTTGAGATTTGGGGCTTGTCAATTAACAAGCGAAATGAATGCATACGCGCTGCTGCCTGGTAACTGTAGCTGGGGAAAGGACAATAAGATGAACAATGTGCAGGCAGTGCAGGTGGGTGTCAAAACAATCACCCGCTAAGGATTAGGCTACAGAAATAAACTAATCTAAATGCTGGCCTGAGCTTGCATAAGACGACTAATTTATTTCGTCCCTTATGCTCTGGCTAATCCTTTCAACCCTGTGGGCGAGGTTAGTACAATGAATCCTTTCTCCGAATGTTTCCTCCTAACAAACTGGTAGTTCATTCACTGGGTAGATGACTCGGGTTTTCTGGTCAATTTCTTCTGACAGGTTTGAAGCAATAGAATTAGTTGAAAGTTATGCACGAAGCTTGCATCAAAGATTGCCTTTGTGCTAACGCCTAGAGCTTGGAATGGCCAGCAGGTTGAATATCGACAAGCTCCTTCGAGTTACCCAGCCTCCAACTCACAGCACCACCCCAATCGCCCTGCTTCTCATCCGTCTTTGGGTTCTTCCACCTCCATCTCGCAACCGGCTGCTCGCCTATATTTGACTCCAGAAGCTCCTTGACCCATTCTCCAAGAATGGGGAAGAACTTGAACCCGTGGCCGCTATCGCCAGATAAGAAGAGCACTGAGGACGATGTGTCGGGCACATAGTCGATGATAAAGTCCGAGCCTACAGTATCTGCGAACCAACAAAGGGTCTTTTTGACAAATGGTCGGTCGGCGAATTGTGGAAGAGTCTGCCGAACGAGCTCGCGAAGCTGCTTATCATCATCTTCGGGAAGAAAAGCGCTTTGTTTGAGATCTGTAGGCGCATGGGATACTCCCGTGTTGGGATCAGTGTTGATGAAGCCACCACCCATAGGGCAAAGCTTCAATAGGTTGGTCTTGGGATCAGGCTCGAAGAAAAAACCAAGGTCACGAGCGTAGGTTACTGGGATACCTCGTAGGGCAGCGGTCTCGTCATCAGTCAAGTGGAGATGAGCGACGGACCATGACTTCGCCACGAGTTGCTTTCCGATCTCGGGTACAAGCTTAGCACCCGCTGCGCCAACTGATATGATGACGAATTTAGAAGGGTAGAACAAGCCACTTGTAGTCTTGACACCCTGCGCCTTCCGTCCGGAAGAGTTATTCTCATAGACGATCTCAGATACAGCTCCAGCAGTACCTAGGATGAACTTCACGCCCTGTGTCTTGGTAGCTTGGTAGATAGAGCGTAATGCCGAGCCAGAATTTGCGTATCCATCGAATCTGTTAAAGTAGCCGGTCCAGCCAGGAAACGAGCTTTCGTTATATTGCCATGCTGCGTCTGCAATATCCTTTTGTGAGTTGAGAGGGCTCAAGTGCGGGCTGAGGCGAGGATCTCGCTCAGCAGCGGCACGGAAGCGGCTGAGGGTGTCGTGAGCCTCTTTTGGTGCGCTTCCAGACACACAGTGAATAAAGCCGACTTGGTGGAAATGGGGAGCAAAGAAAGGCGTTTGCCAGGCCCTGATCGCTTTCTGGAAGGGATGGATTAGTACAACCGAAAGAGGGGACTGGAATATCGGCGATGTTAGCACTTACAACAGTAAGATCCTGGTATAAAGGATCTTCATATTCAGCTCTGACAATCTTGTTCAGGTCATTGGCAGCAGACCATCGAGAAGGAATCTCATCGTCCTTATCAAGCACAGTGATATCTTTGTAACCCGCCTTGAGCAGATGGACGACAGTCGAAAGACCAAATGCGCCACCTCCAACGATGAGGATAGGTTCAGTTTTGGCGACACTCATGGCGTATATGGGATGTGTTTTCAGCTATAGTAAACACAAATGGTATGTGTGGGATTAGTTGGCATTGAGACCTGTATCTATATACCATCACTCATGCAAAAGTCGGTCTCACGATGGTTCGAGTATCGGCTTCATTTGTCCAGGCTTCCCCAGAAAGGTAAAAATAGATCGAGTTATGTGGGGGTGACGACGCCATTCGCAAGCCCAAGCCGAGAATATGGGTATCGGGAGCTTTTCCGATACTGAGATCGGCTTCCCAAAGCCCCATGATTAGTGGTAGTGGTGATTTAGTGGAGCTGCCGATGGGATCCGGGGTTAGCGTAGCCGCCAAAATGATGGGTGTTATCACTCGTATCATTTATCGCCTGTCCAGGTGTCATAAGAATTGGCCGCCGATAGCATAAGAGACGAAAAAATTTAGTCATTTAATGCTAGCCTTAGGCTAACACTTGGGCTGCTTTATTTCTGTTGCCTAAACCTTGAGGACAATTTTTCTGACACCCACCTGTCGCCCTGCAATATCTGAAGTACAACCATGAGCACCAAAGCCTCACGCTTCTTGAAGCAAGATCAAAAAACTTGTCGTAGGTGATAAGGTACGGCGCTATGTTAAGTCAGAGATGCTGTTTCGTTGCGGTAGTGGAACTCAGCCTTGTGTGGTGTAAAGCAAAGCCAAATGCTTGGGTAAAGAAATAAATAAAAAACAAAAACAAAAAAAAAAAAGAAACAAGGAGTGGGCAGTCGGATGGGTAGAGAGAGGACCAGTGGGAAAGGATGGGACGGGGGATGGGGGAGGCTTAAGCTTTTCATTGTTTCTCATTATCTTTTGTCTTTTTTTTTCTTGCTGGTTTTATGTCCGCTCTTTTTAAATGTTGGTTCTGTGATGTATCCCACTGCACCACTCCTTGTTAAAGGTAGACAGAGTTAACTCATTATATAAAGGGGGGCCACGAAGGCCATCAGGCAGTAAGGTTTTTGTAATTTCTTGCATTCGAACGCAGGAGCAAAAAGGAGAGTGGGTGATAGAGTTTTTAGGTTCGCAATTTCAAAGAGTTCCCTAGGTTCTAGGACGTATTCCACTCTCCTCAAAGGCATAGTAAGTTATTTCAGTATATAAAGGACAGGCAGATCACACCAACTGTCACGGGATCAGAAGGTATTCACAGTCCGAACCAAACTCAATAACCCACTTGATGAGGCTGATACATTTGTCATGCTCGAATCCATTTATCCATTGATATGTCTACTGAATATATATACATACTGCTTCCAAAACAAGCCCTATCTATCAGGTCCTTAAAACTTGAGGACCAAGTCCTTGAGCTTTCCAAAGTTGGGTGTACCGTATCCAGTGACGGGATCCCAACCAGCAGTAGCATTCCATCTAGCACCAGGGACGACTCCAGATCCCTTGGGCTCAGGCTTGCCAGTCTGGGTGTTGTTACCATCGCACCCAATAGCATAACCACCAGTGATATCAGTCAGGACCTTGGATCCATGCTTGTAGATAAGAGGGTTCAACCATCCCAAGCTTGGCTTGCCAGCTCTGAAACGAGCATCATTCAGAAGACCGACGATAGCAGCCCAAACGGGGGCGGCAGCACTGGTACCTCCACTACCAGCCTGCTTGCCAGCGTATATAACCTCATAGTCAGGAGAGACACTGTGGCCAGCGACATCAGGGAAACCTCGGCCTTCCCAGTTGGTGTAGGGACCGTAGTACTTCTTTGTCTGCTTGGAGACAGTCTTCATGTATGTCTTGACAGCCTTGTCCTGGTAGCTAGGACGGGAGAAGTACTTGCTGAAACCTCCAGAAGAGCCTTCCCAGGCGATCTCGGGGGTGACATCGACAGTACCGCCGACGGAGGTGAGGTACGGACAGGTAGCGGGGAAGATGGCGTTGAACTCGACGGTCTTGTAATCGGGAGCGAGACATCCGGAACCAACACCAACATCACCAGATGAAAAGATGACACTGATACCTCGAAGGCCGAGAAGACCGATCAGGTTGCAGGTAAGAGTAGCATACTCGCGTGGAACGCTCTGCTGTAGTGTCAGATGGGTAAGAATACAGGGAAAGATGTGAACTTACGTCTTCTTCATCACCATACGAGGTGGAGATGACAGCTGGGAGGTCTTTCTGAGACAGAAGGTAGCGGAAAAAAGGCACATAAGGCTCATTCTGGTTGTCAGCAGCAGTAGGCTGGTCGATGTTGGGGACGAAAGGACTGCCATTTGTTAGTCACCCGAAGGTTCTAGAAGAGAGGGGTCCACATACGGTGCGCCACCGGTGATATACTGAGTGAAAGGAAGAGGGTGCGCAATTCCAACAATGTTCTCAGCATCAAGATCTGCCTCGCCATAGGCCTTGTGAGCAGGGTTCTGATCATCAGTACCATTGTTGATGAGCACAGTTGTGAAGTTCTGCTGAGGAATGCCAAACTTCTCTTCGAACGCGAAGACATCAGAGTAAAGAGCAGACTCGCCGAGGAAGCTGCTGAAACCAATGGTGCTTCCAGAGTCAGCCTTAGCAGCGTAATCACCGATGTTGTACATCTGCTTCAGACAAGACGGGGTAATGCTTGTTTGGCATGAAGCATCGACATTGGTCTTGGTAGGCTTGTCCTTGCGCTCGAAGATGGTTCGAGCTGGGTGAGGGACTGGGTTGAAAGCAACCGTGCCACCAAAGTTGGTGCTAGGATCGACGAACTGAACGTGTTCCGCTACTTCATCAGGGATGGAGTAAGACAGAGTTCGCAGCTTCGTCTGTCCCTCTTTGGTGTAGAACTGATAATCACCGCCGAGTAGCTTGTTAGCTCCCTTGACATCAAGAGCAAAGTCGATGAATCCGCCGTTGATCTTGTAGTGCTTCACACCATTTGACTTGAGCCACTTGGTCACTGAAGAAACGGCTTCCTTGGAAGGAGAAAAGGCACTGGTGACTTCATCTTGAGAAAGCCACTGGCCGTAGTTCTTGCTGTCGGGGCTGGAGAGGTCAAGAAGCTTGGACTCGAGTTGATCGACACCTTGCATGGTCAGTGCGATGCTGAAGACCTGCTGCTTTCCAGAGGACGCGACTCGAGCAGTCTCATGGACTTGCCAGCCTTGAGGAACCTCGGCATGGTGAGAGAATGATTTGCCAAAGGTTGCAGGAAGGGCCGATAATGCCAGCACGAGGCACTGGGATGAAGAGATATACATGATGGCGGATGGATGTCACTGAAGACCCCTGATAAGCGAAAGTAACGACTGGATAGAGACAGGATACTACAGCGAGAAGCAAGTCAAATCCCAAGGAAATAATCTTGTTCTTATCTATTTCTCCAAAATGGCTATCATCATCAATGCCATCATCCACGCGACTCTGGATAACACGGCATCGCAATGGAGATATCATCCAACAAAGGCCCTTTGTAAATACAAAAGGGCTCCGGGGTTCTTGGCACGAGCTTCTCGATTGGGACAATTTTCCGTTTCGCGTTGTGCAGATCATGATGCGACTTAGCCCGTCTGGGAAGTTATGCAGGGGCAAGCTGTGGAGACATCTACGGCTCAACGGCATCGGTAGATGGATATCGCGACATTTAATCCTAGAATGTCAATTGATAGGGTGATGGCAATGACAAAAGTGCTTGGAGTTAAGATTAGGTGATGACAGAAACGGGCGCCATACTAACGTTGAGCCAATTGATAGTAGCATCATGAGGGACGACATAGTTTAATAACTTTATGCAAGTTTAGACCACCTTTAGGCCATTCTTTCTTTAGTCGCTCTAAAGTTTAGGGTATGTGGTCTAATATGGTTTAGAGAATTTATGAAAAAAGATGCTGACTTGGTCGGAATGTTCGGACATTTTGTTCATGTCGCTCCAATCACACCTTTACCATCTGGACCACCAAAACGACATATCACGCTGGAAAAGGGAAACTCAGAGTCGAGAGCCAAACCTGAAACCATTCACTTTTTAAACTCATGTGTCGCCCTGAATGGAGGCAGGCGAATGGTGCAGAACTGATCCTTGGAAGGCTAGTCCAATGTCGAAGTCAAATGAACTGCATCGTTCTGATAGTATTGCACCCAAAACTATTGCGAAGGTAAAGCATTGGAGCGTCTTCGAGCTTCATACTGTCAGAGGATCTGCGCGCGTACCCGGATGCAGCGAATGGTTTACCAAAGGCATGCTTACCTTGGTCAACGAAAGGATACTTCTTCGCCATCTTGTCCTTGGTTTCCTGGATTCTGGAAGTCTACTGGTCGATCCGACCTTAGACGTTGATAATATCACCATGGGACCTACAGTCGCAAAATACGATAGCCCCAAACAACCGTGGAGGGCGGATACACGAGTCGATGAGTGGAGTAATACTCACCAGCAAAGAACATATTTCTGTGGTGGATATAATCTAGTCATCTATTTAAGGTTTTTGAAGGTCAGCCATCAATTCGCACAGTTCAAATCAACACAATTAAACAACCACAGATATAAATAATCTAGCCATGCTTCGGAAGAAAGCTCCTTGTCAACAGTGATACTGGATCGGCCCTTTTCGATGAGGATGGAGGATTCATATGATTGGTGCTTACTCGACACAAGATCAACGAGTTCACCGATGATGAAGTCTGGACTATGGCGCCCAATGAGCTTATCCTCCAAGACATATCATCATATTCAAAGAGGCCTTTGAGGTAATCCGGGTGACGTAGAACTGAAGGCGTGGAACCTATTCCAGCCACCTGTCAAACAGAACGTGTTAAAGCGTGGTGGCGAGCATTGTCGACCCCAACGACATGGTTTGTTTATGCGGGCTTAAGCTAGTTTACATGATATCTACCAACATGATACTCACATCAGCCTCCAGTAATGCTAAGCTTTTCAAACGCTTCCAAATATTTGTTCACTCCAGAAAGCTTGCATCATGTGACCCGTCTCGGACGTACGAGCCAAAGTCAAACAACATTTGACTTTCCAGAGGCCGCCGTCTGAGTCACTTACCGGGCTGATGATGGTTACAGTTCAGGTGCCGTTCCAAATCTCTATAAATACATGCCAGGTTCCTCTGCTGTCATCACTTTCCTTCAACATCATTACAGTCCCCGCTAGGTACGAGTGCCCCCATTCTATCACCATAAAGCACTACTAAAGGAAAAGGCAGCTCTTCTGGTTCAATTAAGAAGCTAAGTTTCTGATAACATTACCTTGCAATATTCCAACTCGCCCACGGCCTTTTCAACACCATTCCTATCCTCCAACGCTAATTCTCTAAGATCCTGACACTCATGGAGTCCAAGAACGACCCAACAGCCCATTCCGGGTCTAGTCCCCAGAAGGAAGCGTCGATATCATCCACGGCCAGAAGCTCTGAAACAGCGCAACCACACTTCGATGTCATAACTGCCAGGTACCGTGCCGCTTGGCCAGAACTCCTTTCAAATCGCCTCGATGTGAGCGAAGGTCCCATGCCATCGTTCATTGCCCCTCACGCAAAGGCAATCGAACAAAAGGCCAGAGATATCCTCGCCCGATACCAAATCAAGTTCGAGGAGGAAGAGGAAGACGAGGTGGAAGTCCAGATTGTCAATCAAGGCCACTACAGCAACCTCATTCCCACTCTTCTGATTACGGCGCCTTGGTCTGTAGACAGGCAAGAAGACTGGAAGAACGCTGTCCGCGACATGGCAGAGGCCATATACAAGATCGCCGAAGAGGCCCAGTTCGATCACACCAAGTTACACGTCGATATGAAAGACCCTAGGATTACAAAGACCATATACTACGGGCCGGTTGAGAAATCGGTCTGTGACAATGCCGAGTGGGACATCATTAGAGAGCTCGTAAGCCAGCGACTCGAATCTTTTGAGGCAACCAGAGGAGAGGTGTCGCTTATTGCTCTGTTTCGCTATGGTGTCCTCGAGCAGATAGAAGCAAATCCCGTTACTATTTTCATCGGCTGCTTCGAGGATTCGGACGAAACAGGGTGGCTTGAAGTTATTGAAGACATCCAGAAGAATATGGCCGAGCATGGCTGGACAGATGTCTATATTCACATAGAACACAGCTGGGCTGAAAGTCTGATGGGTGGCTTCGACTGATGCTGTTAGCCAAAGTATATAATACCTTGTGAATAGCAGCATCTGGTCAAACATGGTCGGGGAGGACCTAGGGGTAGCTCCCGTTATCACAGGCGCGGAGTATTCTGAGGGTGTCTTGAGTAGCCCCTACTGAAACATGCACACCCTCGACATCTTATGTATCTTGAAGGAAACGGCACGAATGTCAGAAACCCCACACCTAGGCCAAAGGGTTCACGGATTTAAATGCTTGATACGGTCTTAGGCTCCCGTTTATCCAGTTTATGCAAATAACTCTAGCTCTTTAAGATTACCAGACTCTAGTCGTCTGAGGTGGAATAAAATATGATGTGTTCACTTGCTAGCCAGTTATGATACGGTGCTTGATATGGTCATTAACGTTTTATTAAATCATTCCTAAACTTTTGTACAGTTCTAGATGCCAGTGCCAAGTCTATTGGGTGTTGGAAGGGTACAGGTACTCGTTAAGCTCGAAGAATTCCTCCTTAACCAAGCGAGGAGACACGAAGCGTCGGAGCATGTCGGGGCTACCAGCTCGGTCGTTGGTACCGGAGCTTCGGGCACCACCGAAGGATTGCTGGCCAATGAGGGCAGCTGTGGTCTTGCAGTCTAAGAAAGGTGTTAGCAGACTGTACTCAATATTCGTTCATGGAGAGGGACTTACTAAGGTAGAAGTTACCAGCAGAGTAGCGGAGAGCGTCCTCAGCTTCACGGAGAGCAGCGCGGTCTTGAGCAAAGACAGCACCAGTAAGAGCGAGACCACCACCGTTTTGGTCAATGTTCTTGAGGAGAGGAGAGAACTCGGAGTCCTTGTAAACATGGACAGCAAGGACAGGACCGAAGATCTCCTCGTTGAAGAGACGGTGGTCGGGAGAGTCAACCTGGTAAACAGTAGGCTTGACGAAGTATCCAACGGAGCCATCGTACTCGCCACCAGCAATAAGCTTGACCTGAGGGTCCTTGTTGCTCTCGTCAATGATCTTCTTGATCTTCTCGAAAGAGCGGCCGTGGATAACGGGACCCATGAAAGCCTCAAAGTCCTTGTCGGGGCTACCCTGGGTGATGTTCTTCATCTTCTGCGTCATGAGGGAGAAGAACTCCTTGGCGCGAGACTCGGGGACGTAGGCGCGGGATGTAGCAGAGCACTTCTGGCCCTGGTACTCGAAGGCACCGCGAATGGTGTGGTTGACGACATTGTTGATGTCAGCAGAGGGGTGGACGAGGTGGAAGTTCTTGCCGGAGGTCTCACCGACGACGCGGGGGAAATCGCGGTATCGCTTCTCAGCAATACCCTGGCCGATCTTGCCGTAGATGGAGCGGAAGACATCGGAGGAACCGACGAAGTTGAGACCGGCGAATTCGCGGTGCTGGAGGACAGTCTCGGTGATCTCGGCGGCGTCACCGGGGACGAATTGGATGACATCCTTGGGAAGACCGGCTTCCTGGAGGATCTTGTAGATGATGTTGCTGGGGTGGATGTTGTACTGAGAAGGCTTCCAGAGGACAACGTTTCCGAGGATAGCGGGCGCGATCAGGTTACCACCGATGGCGGAGAAGTTGAATGGAGAAACGGCGTAGATGAATCCCTCGAGAGGTCGGTAGTCAATGCGCGTCCAGATACCGTCTGTACCACGCTGAGGCTGCTGGCTCATGATCTCGGCGGCGTAATGACCTGCCAGTCTGAAGAAGTCGGCCAACTCGGCAGCAGCGTCAATCTCGCCCTGCCAAACGTTCTTGCCCTGTCCAAGCATGGTAGAGGCTATCAACTCATATCGGTACTTTGTTGTCGCCAACTCGGCGGCGCGCTGGAAGATGGCCGCTCGATCAACGAACGGTGTGTTTTGCCAGTCCTTCTTCGCCTTGAGGGCGGACTCGATAGCAGCGCTGACCTGCTCTTTGCTGGCGAGAGGGTAGTTTGTGAAAGTGGTGGCATGCTCTGCGGGGAGGACTTGGTCCTCGTTGGCGTGGATCTTTTGGGAGACGCCGTTGAATATGATCTCGCTCTTGAGAGGGAGCTCAGAGCGGAGCTTCTTTAGGGCGGCTTCCACCTTTGCTCTCTCTGGAGAGTTCTTTGTGTATGTGGGCTAGAAAGAGTGTCAATCAATTGATCATAACAGTATCGCTCTGTTTTACTTACGTTGGGCTCATTGCGAGCAGCGGGAAGTCTGAAGGGAACAGTCGTAGCGTTGCCACGCTTCTGAAGAGAGATCGCGGGTGTTGAAGCTCGCACTCGGCAGAGAGGAGTCAATCGTCCCTTGGACGTCAATGCTCGAACGGAAGAGGCCATTTTGTGTGATGCAGGTGATATGAGTAAGATAGAAACTCGTACTGCTTCAAGCCAGAGATGATTAGAAGAATGATTTGTTAACGGTGGAAAGAGCGAATGGCTTTTTTTATGCTGCTTGACATCACAACATTTCATACGCTGAAGTTTACAACTGTCGGGGCACCTGCCGAAAGTTTTAGTGGGCGTTTTGGCGTTTTGGCGTTGTGTTACCCCGCTGAGGCTTGCTACCCCGCTGGAGTGAAAAGATAGTGGGTGACCGGGCACTGGCCCGACTGCAGAGGCGCTATCACGAGACCCAGTTCTGAACCCCGCGTCCTGCAAAGGGAAATTCTAGGCGTGGATGAATGACCCGGGATCTGCCCCGATGGCTAGATTGGCGATTGTGCTTGTCTTGTTGTCGGTGTGGGGTTCCGGGTTTGCGCGTCGGGATTGCCATGCGATGATGGTGTAGTGTCGTAGCGTCGCTGTCAGTGTCACCGGCAGTTAGTTCTGAGGATCAGCTGGGGAGTGTATGGAGAGATGGTCAGAAGAGATTGCCAGAAGCCGCAAGGAAGCGCATCCGATTTGGAGCATGGCCCAAATGGGTAGAGACTTGGGTGGTACCCTTGCGTGCCCTTCTTTGGAGTATGCCCAGCTCTTCAGTGTCGGCATTCCTCAGTTGAAGCGTTCACTGTACCGATCTCGCGAAATCTGAGGCTCATCATTATTGTACATTCAGTATTGCGCACAATATGGAAAAGCATCAAGAAAAACACCAAGACGATGCCATCACCAGCACATTCAGTCGTAGCCACCTATGGAAGCCCGTGCTGGGCGACATAGCAGCGGCGGCTCTATCCGCAACATTAATAACACCAGTCATCACAGTCATCGACCAGTAAGTCTCACTCACCCATATCTCACGATGCCCTCACTAACAACACACAAGGTCAATGGTTGAAAAGGTCTCTTTCAACAGACCACTTGCCTCTGGTATGAAACTCAACAGCTTACATGCTCTCAAACATCCCGGTCGCTTCATCTTTGGTCGCGCATTCGGCTACGTCTGGGCTCTTTATGCAGCTACATACGCTGTGTCAAACTCATCAGATACACTCGCTCATGAGTTTCACAAAGCAGCTGTTGGGACAATTACTTTCGTCAACACGATGATCATTAATGTTCCTCTCGGTGTGTTGAAAGATGTGCGCTTTGCTCAGATGTTCAGCGCTTCAACGACACCAACGCCGAAGACTGCACCTGTTGCAAAGCCTGGTGTTCCCAGAGCGGCGACGCTTGCGTTTCTCGGGAGAGATGCCATCACCATCTTTGGCTCTTTCACCATGGCTCCTTGGCTCTCTGCTCTTATACCAGATAGCCTGTCGTCGAGTCCGCACTCTAAGGCTGTCATATCTCAATTGACAGTGCCTATCTTCTCACAATTCTTTGCCACGCCAGTACATCTGCTAGGGCTGGACCTGTACGCCCGACCACGAGGGATACCGTGGGTTGAGCGTTCGGCGCAGATCCGAAGAGACTTGTTCTCGGCGACCATACTCCGGTCTCTGAGGATTATCCCGGCGTTTGGGGTTGGGTGTGTTGCTAACATGGAAGCTCGGTCTCGGTTCCATAAGATGTTCCAGAAGATCTAGAAGGGCTTCTCTCGGAGGGAGATGGACTGTGATGGCTGCATGCAGTGGCAAGGTATGGGTGTATCAAAATGGCTAGTGTAGTAGATTAGACATAGTTCGCATGGTTGTAAATTGTGTCAACGGAGTGGCGCACAGGTTGTTCAGTACATAATGGAAACTTCTTTTCTTCTACCGTACCTGACTAAGTCTATGAAGTAGGGCGTGTATCATTCACATGGGTGGTGGTCTCCATCAACCGCGCTGTTGTAACAGCCTCCCTTAGTGCCCGTCCAAGATGACCCCTGACACCAGCCTCTTCCAAAACCATGATTCCTCCAATAGTGCACCCCTCAGGCGACGTACCCTGATCTCTCAGATCTCCTGGCTGCAGTCCACTCTGCAGCATTGCCGCTGACCCCTTCATGGATTGATAGATCATAGTCTGGGCGTCGGCGCGGGGAACACCTACCGCTACGGAGGCATCGATGAAGGCGTCGCAGATGACAGCCCAGAATGCAGGGGTTGAGCCTCCGACAGCGGTAGTGGCATTCATCAGACGTGGGGGCACTTCAACGGTCTCGCCGATTGTTGTGAAGAGAGCTTTAGTGAGATCACGGTGCTCCTTAGGGACTTCTGGCTCTGAAGGTGACTTCTCAATGGCGATTAAGCCCTCTGAGACCATGCATGCGATGTTGGGCAATGTGCGGATGACCCATGCTCGACCAGAACTGTTGTCTTTGTTGGTCTCGCTACCGTAGATGGTGGACTCAATCTTCTCCTTTGTCCAGCCTGCGGCGACACTGATGAGGAGCTTCCCAGACAGGGCGTCGCGAATGCCATCTTGAGTGAGGACACTCTCGATATCAGCAGGGTCGACGCCCAAGATGATGACATCGGCTTGTTGCACAGCCTTGACATTCTCGCCACGCGACACAGTCAAGATGCTGTTGTACTCTGAGAATTGCTCATTGAGCTTCTTCTCGGAACCCTCTGAGCGTACACAAGCGACGATCTTGGTGAAGGGTAAATCTGTCTTGCCATCCTTGATGGCAGGCAGCAAATTCTTCACGATGGGCTTTGTGATGTTTCCTGTAAACAGTCAGTCGGTGCAACAGTCCAATTGATTGGCTGGAGTAACGTACCTGTACCCAGGATGGTGAGTGTGGCATTGCTCAAGCCCATGATTGCGTTTGATGTTTGGTGCAGTGATAGTGATACGGTTTGATACGGCAGAAGAGATGCGCAATTTTATTTGTCGGCAGATAAGGACAATTGACGACCAAAGAACATGTGAACAAATAAATTGATCCTGTGACACAATAGACCAAACCTTGGAGGGAAAACCGTCGACAAGTCGTGCAGATTGCAGACGCAGATGCAGCTGTCCATTCCTTTGTTATCTCTGTGAGGGGTCAACGGGAGGGCTACCGATGGTGATGTCGTCTACTGTGGACCGCTAAACGTGGGGAAGAAAACCTTCGCGGGGTAGAGCTACGGGAATGATACCGGCGCCACTATCAACGCTACAGGTGCATTGAAAGCCTGTCTGACAGGAGATGAGACATGACATGAGAATTAAGTCAGGGCAGGAAGGATCTTGTGACACTTGCTTGACAAATTAGATTTGCAGAAGTATAATGTTTGGTGGTTGGAGAAAGTTTGAGACATTCTAGCGTTATCAGTGGAATGCGGTGAAGCAATTGAGTTCAAGGTCACCATCATCAATCACCAAGCCAGATAACACATTCATCACAATTGAGGTCAAGATACAGGTAATGGCTTAACAATATTCCAATTTTAGTAGCTCATCAAATATTACTATCAATTCAATCGCTTTTCCTAGGCTCTCCAAAAAGCAAGCCGTCTCCAAGCCTCATTCTTCAGCGCCGTGTACTCATCCAACGTTCTCGAAGCTGCATCCCTGTTCTCCATAGCGCGTCTGGTCAAATAAGCCATGCACTCTCCAAGGGTTCCCCACGTAGTGCACTTGTACACTTCAGGTGCAACACCCTTGTCGTCCTTCAGCTTGAGCAGGCCGAAGCTGACCTCATCGGACATGCCGTGGAGTTGAGCAAACTTGACGGGGACTGTGGGGAGATTGGCCTTAGTGCGCTGTTGGTGCATCTCGTGCGCTTTGACTAGAGACTCCTTGTTGTGGCTGGCGAGGAGGAGTTGAGCGGAGGGGAATGGTTTCGCGTTTGAGCCGCCAAAGCCAAGGAATTCTTGACGGAGTACGCCTTGGGCGATTTGGTCATAGTTTTGGTCTGTGTGCTCCTTTGTGTCGTGGATTAAAGAGCGGGGATCGGAAGCCATGTAAGCACCGCGAACGACCTTCACACCAAGAGTGAAACCCTTGTCAGCGGCAATCTGAAGATGCTTCTTGAGAGTGTCTTGTGTGCTCTTAAGGTAGGCCTGGTATGTGTTGTAGAGAACGACGTTGCCGTTTGTGTTGAACTTTTCTTGGAGCTGCATGCCAAGACGGAAGATGCCCCATTGGTAGTGCTGGGATTCGGCGTCAATGAGGATGTATGCACCCCGGTCCTTGGCTGCTTGGGCAATCTCGTGGCAAGCGTCGACGAATTGCTTGGGGAGTTGAGCATCGTTGTGTAGGGCTTCGCAGACGCCAGGTCCAGCGCCAGTAAGTCTGAGTATAGATGTTAGTTGATTGCGCTGACGAAATGAGGTTATCGGTGACTTACTTGGTGGCCAATTGATCTCCCTCGCGGAGGAGTTCAACTGTCTTCAATGTTCCATCTCTCCATGCGGCGATGTTCTCACACCATTGACAATCATTGTCCTTCGAAACTTCAATTCCAAGACCTTGCTCCTTGCCCGTCTTGCAATCAAACACCGTCTCCTTCGCGAATGTGAGAATTGTACCCTTGAAACCCATATCCTGCAATGATTTCATGGTGGCCTGTGTCTCAGCTGGCGTCTCGCCGGCGCAGAATTGTTTATAGAAACTGTGCTTCAAAAAGGACTTTAGAAGTGGGTTGCGAGAGACGTTGAAGAGGTATGGGTTGCTGGCGTGGGAAAGTCTTTGAAGAATGTGGAGAGAAGGAATGAGGAGCCATGGTCTTGATGATACGGCATTGATGAGGAGGGATCTGTAGAGGACAAGAGGAGGAAGTTCTGATAGAGGTGTCTCTGCGCCCTTCACGACTGGTGTGTTGGTGCGCGTCGCTTCAAGCGCAGCAGCGGCATTGGTGGTGGCAGTGGAGGAGCATCGCAGAAGAGGAACTATGCTGTCTCTGCGCACTCGAGGTCCGAGTGTGCGAGTCAGATTCCGGGCAGCCCGGGACTTGGTAGAGATGTTGCCCGAGAGCGCGGTTGTCATGTCAGGCGTAGTAAATGAATTGGTGATTCCAACGTTCAATTGATGGTGTCTATGAAAATGAAAATGAAGATGAGGAGATGACAGATGAAGTCGATGATGAGGGGGGCATTCTTATTCTACGACAGCCTTATCATCCATCCCTTTAGACTTTCAGTCTACCCTCTCACAGCTGGCTAACTTACACCGGCACCCCAACCGATACTCTTTTTTTTTGTTCTACGATAACGCGGGGAGCGGGGTAAAGAGGTCACATGGACATGGCTTGATACGGTATCACCAAACTCAATCAGACCGTCATCTTTTTGTTTGTCTGAGGTAAGTTAGGTATCAGTCTAGACCCCAAACCCCAGAGCGGGAGGGTTTCCCGATGGTCACTTAACCCCACATTCGTGACTTATCACGAAAGCCATGACCTCCTCTTAAGTCGGGAATGGCACCGTTGCTTTTCTTCTAGTGCGATCTCGTTTAATTGCGGTGCTGAGTTAAACTAGATACGGTAGTTGGGTGGCGGCGTCGTGCATCGGCTTCTCGAAGCGAGGGCAGGGGTTGGGCGGCTTTCCGTTGATTGCCTTGCGCTAGAAGCATCATGCATATTGGAGACGAGCTGCAGTATCATCGGGGATGGAGATAAGCATCGCTTTGTCCTGAACGGGATTTTGTGGCGTAGAGCTGGGCGGTTACGAACGGGCGTCTCTATATGGTAATGGTCTTTGTCATTGACACGCGTCTGTGGAACATGGCATTTTCTTCCGTGGGGGATCTAGATCTGCCTCTCTTCATCGATCGAGGGCAAGTTCAGCCGAGGTTTGGCTTAGATAGCTCTGGTACCTTTACAGTGATACCGAAAAGGCCAATCACAAGTGGCCATTCAAGCAGCTGATAAGTCGCAATCTGAACGTGAAGTTACAAGCTCAAAGATACAGTCAAGATTGGCCTGATCTGCCAGTCAAGTCTCCGTCTTTATGCCTGGCTTAGAGGAATCCGCTTCGTCTCACAAGAATATTCATACGCGAAGTCATCATATTCATGAGTCTCGAGAATTAATCGCGTACTGCGTACCCGCCTTCACGGTAGCGGCTCACTCGTCTATAGATTCATGGTTCTATTGCCATAAGACTAAACACTTCTAACTGCTTCGTCCAGTGCTTTTGCTACATACTCAACATTGTGCTCGTTCAAACCGGCTAGACTAATTCTCGAAGTATCCGCCATGTAAATGTGATATTTCTCTGCAATTTCGTTAGACTGAGCGTTTCCGAATATGACATACTACTGACCTTCAAGACGTTCAATCTGAGCTTTGCTGATCCCAGTGTACCCAAACATACCAGTCTGATTCACAATATGCGACCAATCGCCTGGGGTCTTAAGTCTCACTAGCCCATCGTAAAGTTTCTTCCGCATAGATCTGATCCTAGATGACATGGTTACCAGATCTTGCTGCCACTGCTTCATTGTGTCGGGATTGCTGAGAACGGTAGCAGCGATTCGAGCACCGTATACAGGTGGGTTCGACACAGTTTGTCTTTGAGCGTTCTGAAGAAGTGAGAAGACTGTGCGCTTTGCCTCTTCAGACTTTGTCACAATCGCTGTCAAACCGACGCGCTCACCGTATAGACCCATATTCTTGGCGAAGGACATGCAGATTGCAGCTTCGAGACCGAGATCTTCGATGAGATACTTGATGGCCCAGGCATCTTCGTCATAATTGCCGGAATTAAAGCCAAGATACGCCGAGTCGATAATAGGAAAGATTTCGTTTCCCTTGATCACAGCAGCGATTTCCTTCCACTGGTCGCGAGTCGGATCGTAGCCCGTTGGGTTGTGGGCACATGCGTGGAGAACGACCGCTGAACGCTTGTCTGCTGCTTTGAGAGCTTGGATATAGCCCTCGAAGTCAAAGCTTCGATCTTTGTAGTAGGGAGCTTTTACAACGTTGAAACCAATCTCTTTGAAGAGTAAATCATGGTTTGACCAAGTTGGGTCAGTAATGATGATGTTCTCAATGCCCGAGTTTGCCTTTCGCAAGACAAGACCAGCTAGCAGCAATGATCCCGTTCCAGAGATGGATTGGCATGTTGCAATCTCCATGACATTAGTCAGTAGGCTCATATACTCGTCGAACGTCTCAACACTTACTCTATCCTCTTTATAGGCGCTAGTATCATGGAAGAGAAGCTTACTCGCCTCATCGCGAAAGCTCTGCAGACCCTCGATAGGCAAATACTCGTGTCCAGGATTGGTGATCAGCTTCTCAGCTTCCCTCACGGACGGCAGAACCCATGGATTAGCGTTCTCATCTCGGTATGTACCTTGACCGAGATTCACCTTGTGGGGGTCTTGGTCTGCATTGAAGCGCTTCGTGACTTCAAAGATGGGGTCGGGTGGGATGTATTGTGCCGCGCCGAATGCGGAGTGCTGTTGGGTACCCATGCTTGCAGTAAGATTTGGGGAAAGGTTGGTTTGGAATAGTAAGTGCTAGTGAAATTAATCGGGCTGACGGAGCGACTTGTCTTCCTTTTTGTTTCGGTGTCGGCGATAGGATTGTTATCGGATTATGAGTCCCAGTGTGGAGGTTCGGTGGGATCGGCCGATGGGTTGCTTTTGGTGGCCGGAAGGCATCCGACTTTCTTGAACACCAGCCCGGGCGCGACCCGTCCTTCACTTCTGTTATCTAATCAGTCTGCATACAGCTGTATGTGGTTAGTCGTCATCTAGCGACAGCCGCCGTTTCACTACGGAGTTTATCCTATGGCGTTGACGTGCTGAGTATGTGGTTCAAAGGCTCTCATATCGGACATGTACTGGACCTTGATGAAATTGTGCAATTACTCCAATCTATCGATCCTATTCTCAGTGACATTTCAGAATCAACCATGTCAGAGTGCTCACCTTGGACCAGTAATTGTGATTCAAGACTGCCTCACGCCGCTCCTCCGTGCTCCTCCATGATGCGCCCAAGATCAGTTATGGCGCAACAATATGCCTAATTTGAAGGCATTGTAGTCATTCATACCACATCCTATCCTGTGAATGGTCATTAAATTCGTCAGCTCAGCCCAAAACCGGAAAATGGTCCTGCGAAGCTGACATGACATGAGATGACCCCAAGTTCACTGCTTACGTAGGATTGGTGGTGCAGTCTCAAGTTCTTAAGCCACTGACTTGCAATTACGACAGTGAGATTTTCTTTCCTGCGACGGCATCTTTTGAAAATGGCCTCTCTCGACTCTTTGCCTAACGAGATCCTCTTCCAAATCTTGCGCGACTGCTCGCCGCAAGAGCTTTGTCGCCTCAGTTATACATGTCGAAAGATGGGAACTATAGCGAGTGATTGTTTGTGGTCTGATATCGAATTTCATGAGGATGGGTACCATGAGTCGAGCGCAGAGGTCAGTGAACCATCACCTTGGAGAACCACCAGGAGGCCATACAACAGTTCGACGAGAGATGGTTGGCAGAGCGATATCTACAAAAGAGCAGAGCAATTCTTCGTTTTGCTGCAGATTCTACATCGCTATGATCAAGATCGACTGAGGCAGCTTGCGAGTCGAGTGAGAAGTCTCTGTACTGTGATAGAGCCGGGCTGGGGCACTGGCGGAAGAACGGTTGAGAATGCAGGATCGATATGGTGTCTTCTCCCCTACTTCACCAACCTCAGAGCCTTGGAGTTCCACGGTGGATCAGGCATGTCTCATGGTGACGGCGCTGGCTGTCATCTTCCCAACGCGCCTCCTCTAGAGAGTCTTGTGTTCGCAAAGCTTTTCGCCTACATACCCCGAGAAGTCGCAGCATACGTCCTTCGGTCCAGCCAAACACTCGAACGTCTCGAGCTCGGAATGCTAGATGATCCAATGTCCATTAATTCCGGCGTTGACCCAGACGACAACATGAATCACATTGAAGGACAAATGAGCTTAGGTGGAGTTATTCCTCGACCATTGGGTGGCTTTCTGCCAAGCGATTGCGTATCTTTCCCAAGGTTGAAGCATCTGTACTTATGTCAACCATGCAACAGTCGAGGGGATTACTTTAACCAGAGGAACTTTTGGTCGAAACGGGCGGAGCAAGACAGTCTGGAGTCTTGGAAAAGTATCATATCGGCTTCAAGCCGGACACTGGAAACCCTGGTTCTGGACCAAAGACCAGGTGCAGGCGTGGAAGAAAACGAAGGGTTCTCGGAGGAAGAGTTTCTCAACACTAGCTTCACGGGCGCAGGCAACAAAGCTCTTGTTGAAGCATTTGGAAACATAATCAGCAGCGATACAGCCCTTCCCAGTCTGAAGCAGGTGTATCTGTATGGGTTCGTTGTCAAATCTCGACTTCTCAGAGGCCTGTCCGAAACACCTGCAGACAGACTTTTAAATGGACTGGAAAGTCGAGGGGTGAAATGCGAAGCGCGACGAGGAAAGTGGTGTCTTTTTGATCAAGATACGGGAACGACTTCATGGGCGAAATGGGATGGGGATGGGTGTTCTAATCTCCATGATATGTATATGGGAGTCAGGTGGTATACTCTTTTGACCAAGGTATGACTGGTGGTCAGAGCGACTTTTTCTGGTCTAGTGTGATATTACAAGCAAAGCATAAGTTGTCTGTGGAAGATATTTAGCACAGAATGCAAAAAGAAAGTTCTGACGAACCTTTGGTGGTACTTCATACGCTTGCCTCAACACGGGATCGAACCGTGGACCTTGTCATTACTAGTGACACGCTCTACCACTGAGCCATTGAGGCGAGTACTCATTGTTGAAGATCGCTCACGAATTACGCACTACGTTCTATGCTAACATTTTTCGTTCGTTGAGTAAAATTGTCAATTGGAGCAAACCTCCGTGGGATTGCGGAGAAAGAAAGCGAAACTTTGGGGTAGACATTGAACATGTAATTATCATCTAAACTTCGTATACCAATCTATCTGCTTGGAACCGATCATTAACCTGTACCCGTACCAATCAATACATCATTACACCATCTGTCTGGGCTGCTCTTGATTCGTGTTGGAGTTGGAGTACGACTGCGCATTGTAAGGATGCGACATCGAGGCATCATCAGAGTTATATCCAGTCATCGCGACAGGTGTTCCAGGAGCGGCGTCTCTCTTGCTGCGCTGGAAGATAAACAAGATCGCCTTCAATGAGTCGGAAGGGTTAAGCATGGCAAGCCAAGCATAGATACCGAAGGGACCACCCTGGTAAGATTGCTCGTGTCCGTTGGCTGCTTCCAACTTGGCGAAGGTACCGCGACCGTAGCCGTGGACGTACACCTTCCAAGGGTATGCGATCATGAAGAAGAAAGATAGGGGAACCATCAAGCAACATGTGACCAAGTTGGGGATGCCGACGTGAACGTCGGCGTAGGTGAGTTGGTCTGTGGGTTCGAGAATACCTTGATCGTCAAGGATCCAAAAGATAATCTGAGACTGTTAGTCCTGTGTTCGACGCAGTTATTTGTCTGGGATTTCTTACCTCTTGGAGAAAGGTCAAACCAACAACGATCTTGAACGCAGTGAGCTTGAGCATTGGGTTGTGGTGCGCAAGATCCTTCTTGAGAAGCATGTACATCTGGAGAATCGAAGCGACGGAGACGATAAGTGAGATGGTCATAATGACGCGCAGGTAGATGTTGGCGAACTCTCGTGAGTTGCTCTCCGCGCAGAAGACACCAGCGGCTTCAGTAATATCGGTGGCAATGGCGACAGCAATGGCAACAACAGGCATCTGGAAGATCATAACCCAGCGAGTCTTGAACCACCTCATACCATTCTTCTTCTTGGTAGCGAAAAAGACATCTCGCTGGTCGCGATGGGGAGAAACGTAGTCGCAGAGCAGCAAGAAGAAGGATCCGAGAGCAAAACCCTCAAAGACGTGGAGCCAAGGCTGGATGTAGACTTCAGCTGTGGGGAAGCAGATGGAGAGGAAGCAGATGACGGCGAATGCTGAGATGAGGTTGCCGACTCGCATAATTCTGGATAATTGTTAACGCTGAATGATTTGGTGCTGGGGATGAATAACTTACTTGACCTGCTCTGAGGGGTTTGACAGATGTGTCGCGTGCATTTGCTTGGTGATAAACATGACGATCATAGCAAGAGCGGAGCATGAACCAGCAATGATCATGCTCAGCTCATAGAAGCTGAGGTTGCCAACGAAGTTTTGCTTAGCATCTGCTACACGTTAGCGCTCATGTAAAACATTGTGGATAGGGCTCTCGTACTTTGAGCTAGTGAATGAGAAGGACAAGTGACGGGTGTGTCGTCTTCATCGTTGCCTCTAAAGATACCCATTGTGGTATGGATAGGATGGGGTCAATTGAATGGAAAGTGGATTGCTTGATGCTGGAGAAATGGTGCTGAGAATTTTCGTAATGGAGTGCCGACAATGGCAGATATATAATTACAAAGAGGATCACTTCCATCCATGGCAGACCCTGCAGGATGAAACCCAAAACTTGTTGTCTAAACGCGATTAACACAGCCATGGGCACAATGTGCATCAAGCATGTCAGCCCTACCAGGTAGCCCAGGGCCAGTGGGGACCAAAATACCCTCCAAACGGTTGTTGATTCGAGGGATCGTCTCAAAATCGCATCTTTGAAGACATGGGTATCTGGCGGCTGGGGCCAATCGTGCACAGCCCAGCAACGGTTTTGTCCGCGGCTTGACCGGAGAGGGACGGAGGATCAGCACTGAGACTCTGGTGCTACGCTGACGATCGAGGGCTTAGCTAAGGTGATAAGGTATGGGAGGCTTCTGATATGCGCCAATGTATTGGAAATAGCTGTTGGTCTTACGGAGCTTGCAGCGACGATCGAGGCTCGTATTTTGGATGCTGTCATTGGTGAATGGAGGGAGCTCTCTCAGCTGTTCTTTTGCTTGGTCTGTCAGATTGAGCTTGGCGACCCTCAGCTTAATTTCCAGACCCATTTTACCTCGCAATTCCTCATCCTTCATTGGCTATTCATGTCTGTCAGCAAAGGTCCGCTCTCTAAATTTTCTTCCCCCGTCTTCAATCTCACAAGAGATGACTTCAATGCAACTGCGTGAACAGCTGTTCGAGTTGCGGCCTCCATGGCTATGTTTTGATCGACACTTCAAGACTCGAATGGCTTGCCAAAAACCGTGTTTGCATTCGACTGTGGCTTGGAATTGGTGACGAACACGGTTATTTCGGCATCTTCCACCCTGGTCGAATCGCATGCTGAAGGTGGTTAGACTGATCTTTGAGGTTGCACTCAAGCTTTCGAGGCTCCATTTTAATCGTTTAGATAAGATAAGAAGTCGGTGATCGGCTCCTGCAGGTTCCGTCTGTCGGTTGAGCATATCCGACATTTCTAGGATCATCAATTGAGCTGGCGTTGCATTGAATCCTGCAGGATCACTGGTCAGACTTCTATTTCCGCTTTGATCAGAATAGACGACTGCTGAAACTTCAAAGACTGGAACAGCCAGTTGTACGCAGTGTCTTTGTCTTCCCCACACTCCAGTACTCCCAAGAAAAAGACGGTAAGCTACCCTAAAGACATGTGAATGACCAGTAATCTCACCCGACAGATGATGCATATGCGGAAACAAATTTCATTTTTTGTCGGCTACTGAATGAGATGTTCATTTCGAGGTACCAGATGATGGTGGATGAACTTTTTCACGCTGAAGAGTGAGATAGCTATAGCTTTGTTTGCTGGCATTTTTTGCTACATTGACTTCGCACCATTGACGTTGCATCCAGAACTTCGTGACTTTCACACCGCTTATACACCGAAACTCAAGATGCCCAGCCTAAACACCATATTTGCACACATCACAACTTTCTCAAGGCTTCATAAAGTGAGCCACCTCGTAACTTCCCAGCCGACGTGCAAATATCCGGCTCCTTCCAGAGACGGACGGGCATCCTGCCTGACCATCGAGACACGCTTCTCGCTTCCCATTCGTTATGACCCCACTATTCCTCTTGGTTAGCTTCCTGATCCAGATAAGCGTCTGGAATGTTTGCCAAGGCGCAGCAGACGCGATTTGCATGAATTTGTGCCGCGGGTAAATTGAGGCTTCATCAGTTCCCCAGGAACCCCTTTTTGTGTAGAAAAGTATAGATTTACAAGTCACTCGTTAAAGACTTTCACTCCAGTCATTCGTTAACAAATACTCATAATGGTTCGCTTTTCTGACTCTCTTATGCTCATTGGCATGCTGGCTACTGGCCTGGCTGTCGCTGCTCCTGAATTCGATGAAGCGGCTGAGCTCCGCAGATCAAACTGCGATGTAAGTAATCCCCACGAACGCTTGGGGATACTTGACTAATGTGTTTTGCAGAATGATTGCTTTTTCGAGTCGTTTCCCGGTGGTTCATGTACCGATAATCCAGCCTGTCATTGTACCGAAAAGAAATATCGCGAGGCGTACTATTGCTGCATAGCCAAGAACTGCGAGCCCCTCGTATTGACTAGTAAGTGTTGATGAGATGTCTTTGTGTTAAAGTAGCTAACGAATTGCGCGTAGGATCCATTGAGCGCCACCATGAGGGTTGCATAGCCAGAAACCTTGACTTCACCTTTGATGTTGAGGAAGCTTGCGGTATCAAGTTGGAGACTACTTCCTCAGCCGTGACGGCAAAGGCTACTGCTACCACTACTGCTTCAGAGACCTCTTCTGCGGCGACAGAAACAACTGAAACGGAAAGTGCCAAGACAGCGGTCAAGAGTGCGGAAGAGATCGCAGAGGCATCAGCTACTGGAAGTTCTGCTCCTGTGACAAATGGTGTGGCAGCACTGCAGCCTGCAATGGACGGTCTCGCCTGGTTTATGGCGATTGCTCTTCTCTTCCTTTAGCGGAAAATTGCACGGGTTGATGGGTGAATGATACTGGGAATAAGATAACTCACTCTCTTAATAAGCAAAGAGGGCAATTTGGACCATGAGTCCTAGATAGAGCTTTTAGGAATAATTTATAATGTATAATCTGCAAGTATAAGACTTTGATGGTATTGCCGTACGTTACATCAAGTGTCCTCGATACGTCACAGGCAGTGCCCCCCGAAGGATCTGAGCTTGATAAGCAAGATACTGGCAAGGATCAACAAAGTCTGGTCTATTTACCCATCATAGGTGGGTAAAGGAAGAGATGTCTTCTAAGGCTTAGGCTACCAAAAAAAAGTAGCATAAACGCTTCTCTAAATAACATAAGATGACTAAACTATTTCGTCCCTTATGCTTATGAGGGTCAATTCTCCCGATACCCTGCGGCTACGCAAGAGTCAGCTTCCCCGCTTCAACACCACGTCGATAACTCGACTCGAACAAAAATGACAGACGCAGTATACTCAACGCCTGAGTGGTATCGTCAAGCTCGAGACAAAGATGTGGACAGCGATATTCAGCGACTGACCGTACATCACTTCGGATTCAAGCAAGCCGCAGGCGGGACCTTGGTATTTGCGCCAATTGACTTCAGCGAGCCTCGAGCCATTCTTGATGTCGGAACTGCAGATGGTCTTTGGATGCGCGAGGTGCAATCGTCTGTTGACTCACCAGTAAAAGGCGAGCACGAGTTTCTCGGTACGGATATCAATATTGGTTTCTTCCCAAAAGATCTACCGAGAGGTATCAATTTCGTGCAGCTGAACATCCAGGATGTGCCACCTCGAGAAATGCAAAACCATTTCGATCTCATCAATCTTCGCATGGTACTCATAGCCGTTGGTTCCGGTGAGGCACAGCGCACTGCAGTTAGTCGGCACATTGAGCTTCTCAAACCCGGCGGCTGGATCCAGATTGGCGACTGTGATCGAGTTTGCCCAACTTCGGAAGAGGGGAACCCTCGGTACCACGACATGTTCGCTTGTATCCGAGCAGTGTGCCAAGCCTCTGGACTGGACCCTCTAGAAGCGCCGAAGATGAAGGGTTGGTTGGAAGAAGCCGGGCTTGAAATGGTTGAAGAAAGGACGGCAATGCGTGCCGTTGGGAAGCAAAATACAGATGCTGGGCTTGGACGCCTGGGAATGGAAGCAGATCTTAATATTGCGAAGGGATTTGCAGCCGGTGCTAAATGTAAGTCTGATCGTCAACGGGGAGTCACATGCTGATCGAGTGTAGCTCTGCCCCCATCTTCGAAGCCGTTATCAGATGAACGACTGAACTCACTGGTACAAGATCTGGAGGGAGAATTGACCAACACCGGGGCATACTTCCCGATGCGATTCATCTGGGGCAGAAAACCATTGTGAGATGGCTTTGTTATATGTGGTTAGGTATTCGTCCAGTCCTAATATTATAGAGACATGTTGTATTCTTGAACCGACTAGTCCTTTCCATCGCACCCCTGCTAGGTAGGTAACAGAAGAAGTATTCTCTAAAGCTTAGGCTACTGAAATAAAGTAGTCTAAGATCTACTACAATATAGCATAAAGTAATCCACTTATTTCGTCTCTTATGACTTCAGTGGTTAATTCTTCTGGCACCCTGACCACTGCCAAGGAACCTTCAAAGAACTTAAACTTCACTCCAAGGGCTTCCTTCCGTACGTCGAGTATCTAGACAGGTCAGCTTATTATTCTACCAAGAAACTGAGTGACTCACACAGGCCAGTAAGCGTGAATCGCCTTGTTCCCAAGATCCTTTCTAACCTTGGCCAAAAAGACCGTCACCTCCTCCAGGCTCCAACCAAGGACACGAGTTAGAACAGCCATGGATATAGCCTCGAGTCCCTTGAAGTGATCCATATTCATATTATTCCACTGCCCAATCTCTTTGTGCTTTTTGTCTTTCGGCCAAGAGTTGTTGGGCCACTTCAAAACTGTCTCAACGATATCCACAAATCCGGCAACCTGCAGAATACCTTTGTTCTTCTTGTTATCCTGGAAGGGACGACCGATCTTTGTGGAAGCCTCATCAAGAAGGTGGAGAAGCTTGGACAAATCGCTGTCCTCGGTGAGGGAGTTGTCATCGGAGCTGGCGAAGAGGTCGACTTCGAGAAGCTCTATATAACCCCCGGGGACAAGGTTCCTATACCCATGAGATTGATGTTCTCACAATGACTAGTAGACGTACTTGTAGATGTTATTGGCCAGCTCAGGCCAACTTCTGATACTGAAGGTCATCATCCGACTGTGGACGTAGTCGAAGGGCTCAGAGAATGTCCAAGGCTCCTCGATGTCATCAACGAAGAACTCCACATTTGGAGGGACACTAAATACCGTGTTTAGTTAGAAGCAGAGATGAAAGTTTAATCAGGAAGTCTTACAAGCCAGGCTGTATGGGAGACAGATCGACTCCGATAACCTTTGCATCGGGATGTTCGTCGGCGTAGTCAATCGCCCAGATTCCGGTGCCCGTGCCGACGTCAAGCACACGCTTGACCTTGGAATCGGGATCATTCGGCGGCGCCAAGCCCAGGCTGTTATCGAGAGTCAAGATGAACAAGTTATGCTGGAGGTCTAAACACGATCCATTAGCAGGTTGCAATGCCTGGCAGGTAATTCTGTACCTAGTCTCTGTTTCTCGATGTCATCGTTGGGGAGGTTATATTCTGTGGTGATTAGCGGGCGCCAACAAGGTGAAGAAGGTAGTCAAGCCTACTTCCGTCCTTATATCTATGATAAGTCCGACCATTCTCTCTGCGATAGTCTAGGATAGAGCTTCTCAAGCTTTCGGATGTTGATGCATTGATCTGAGAACATGGTCACTATTAGCGTGCCTCGTGAAAATAACCAATTAAGATAACACACAGATCCAATTGATGAGTCGTGGTCGTCTTCAAACTAGATGTGTGTCAGTTCATGCTACGCTGAGGAATGTCGAACAAGCATACCTCTTCATCTGGCAAAATAACATTTTCGCGATTGAGAGTCGGCTCACCCATTTTAACCTGAAGAATATTGTATGCGAAGAGTGATGCGAGAAATAAAATTGGTTTCCCCTCAATGAACAGATCATGTCTGTTTTATCATGCTTTTTACCCTTGTTGCTATCTGCATGTTGGTTGCGTTGACGGTGGATAAAGTGGCCAAGGATCCTATCATACGATGGCAGAATCGGATATATGCCATATCCATAACAAAGCAGATCTGCCGAGTGCAACCGTATGTGGCATGAAGAGAATTGCGAAAGTAGACTCTGACCTTTCGCGACTGATGAGGCTCAAGGAACCGAGGAATACCAAGTGCGACAACAAGTATCTTCGTCAGTGTCTCGAGTTTGTGGATCAGTTAGATGTGGTGGTAGCAAGGAATAGGAGGATGGATTCTGTACTCCAGTAAGAAGAAACTATCTCAGTAAAACCATGGAAGAAAGCAGGTCGGAGTCCTTCGGATAACCCTCAATAGCTTTCCATCATGTTTTGCTTACGTGGACAACATGTTTGAGCCATGAAAAGTGTCCGTCGGACATCGCAACTCAATCCACTACTTGGGAAGCCCGAATCTCTTGACACAGCCGACGGAGAAAGCTTATCCGTCGGAGAATAGCAAGGATATAAATAAACGAGAAACCAAAGAGACCCTTAATGATTGACAAGCCGACAATGAAGAATACATATGCGACAGGAACCTGGTGAGCACTAGGTGCTGAGTCAAGCAATATTGCACGCTTCGGAACATAACGATCCCCGTCGTCGCCATTTGAAATAGGATGCTAACGATGCAACGGTGAGATGGAAGATGAGCCACCATTAGAAATATTGTGTATTAGAATACTCGGGTCCACCAACGATGTCGGGACCGAAGCCCTGATTACTAGCGCTATCAGCCTCACAACACGTGCGAGAGTCTCTGGAAACAAAAGGTCCCCATATAGCTCTCAACCAGCAGCATCTACACAGTTGGGTATAGTCGCTTATGCTAAGCGACACATTTGGCAATGTGGCCATCATGCGTATTGGTCTATTTGGCGACGATGATGAGCTTCGGTGACGCCGTTCTACTAGCGGCTGACTCACCCATGGGAAGACGGTCTGTAGATGGGGACCTCATCATACAGCCTTTACATGCAAGAGGGGCTTGGAATTGACCGATGAAGACATATGGGGAAATAGATGGGACGATTGATGGCGTAGTTGACAGGTCTCGGAATTGTTTTGGACAGATTGGCGAGAAACAGGGAGGCTGAGTTGCGTTATATCATGGCGGCGCGTAAGACCTGATTACAGTAATAAAAACTCCGATCGCTGCGCTTGAACAGTGGAGATACAGGACCGTTAGGCTTGATAGCGCTTATCTGTCAGATTTGGGCTGTATAGACCGCTGATTGATCTCCGCTGACGTCGTTGCAGTGAGATTCGATCATTGCCAAGTAGGGACGTGGCACGGTTTCAAGTTATTCCCAGATCGTTGATAGCGATTACATGGACTCGGGGAGATTTGAAATTCCTTGTGGCGATCACGGTGAGTTGTAATCCGAAAAGGGATACCATGGCGAATTACTCTCAATAACTCAACATAAAACTTTAGACGTCTAACTCGAGTTTTATGACTCTATTTGGCATGCGAAATCTTCCAAATATTCGTCTGATCTTTGTCAGATCCTTATCCAGTCTAGCGGATCAGATAATCATTGATTCCACAAGATGATAACTAAGCCCCAGCAAGGCTATGATTCCAAGCACCATCGGCATCCACTTAGCCAAGAGGCTCAGGAACCTTGTGTAAGCTGACAGTGGGCACCGCTGGCTCTATCATGCAACCATTGCAGCTTAGTCTGACGTAGTGGTGATAGCCAACACACCATCTCGCTTGGCGATTCGCGAGCAAGGCGGTAACACAGAGCCTGTATATATGTACCGCGTCTATCAATCTTAGATCCATGTTTCAGACCATCGATTCATTAGTCTTTTCACAAACGCCATCTTTTACATCATGTCTGAATCTCATGGACTCATGAGGGCCCCTCAACCGGGACAGGAAGGATATCCAGGAAATCCTGGCTTCCCCGGGTTTCCTGACTACACACGATACAGTGGTGCTACGCAATATGAAGGGGACTCTTTCGAGTCGAATCGATCAAGTCAGACAGAGAAAGGCCCTACGCCACGAGGTTCAATGGATGGTCGTCCGACGAAAGAGTTGGACTGGGAAGGAGAGAAAGACCCCGAGAACCCTATGAACTGGGCTTTGTGGAAGAAGATTATTCATACTGCCATTCCAGCGATATACACATTCGGCTTGTATGTACATGATACATCCGTGGCTGCTTCGGAAATAGCTACTGACATCAATGAAGAACAACAGGTATCTCGACGCTTGTCGCTGGTCTACCAGGAATTATGGAACAGTTCGGCGAGACAAGCCGAAACATCGCACTACTTCCCATTACATTTTACACAATCGGCTTTGTGTTTGGTCCTTGCATCGCTGCCCCGATCTCCGATCTCCACGGCCGTCTCGTCGTATACAAAGTCAACATAATAATCCTAATCATCTGTAACGCCATCGCCGTGGCATCAGACAACTTTGCAGTCCTTGTCATCTTCAGATTCTTCGCGTCACTTGGAGGAAGCGGAGTCATGGCCGTAGGTGCAGGAACCATGGCTGACCTCTGGCTGCCAAGTCAAGTCAGTCGTGTTGGTGTTGCGTACTTGCTTGCACCCTTCCTTGGTCCCAGTATGGGTCCGTTGATAGGTTCATATGCTATTGAACAATACGGTGGCGATTGGAAATGGGGCATCTGGGTTGTTCTTTGCATCCTGACTCCTGTTGCTATCGCTATCTTCTTCTCATCCGAGACGTCAAAGAAACAGATCCTTGCTGCGCGGGCTAAGAGACGCGGTAGCTATCCCCAGGGTCAAGGCTTCAGTCAAGAGTTGCGAAAGATTGGAAAGGCTATGCTCAAGCCATGGCATATGTGTATCTTCGAGGTAAGTTTATACTTCTCACTGTTTGTGTTGATGAGTACTAACTGTTGTGTACAGCCTGTGTCACTGGTTCTCGGTCTCTACACTGGTTTCTCATTCGCTATGATCTTTTCATTCTTTGGCTCTTACACCTATGTCTACTCCACCGTCTACCAATTTGACGCTCGACAAATAGGCCTCTGCTACATCGGTCTCATCATCGGTATGTCAACCCGACATCTCATTTCTCTTAGGCGCAGCTAACCATTATAGGCATTCTTTTGGGTCTTGTGACATTCGCAGTCTTTGACGCAACAATCTATCAGAAGCAAGTAGCTAGAACCGGCGACAGAGTGGCTCCCGAGCATCGGCTATACGCAGCTTTAGTCGGAAGTATACTCGTCCCAATCGGATTGTTCTGGTATGCATGGGCCCCCGATCCATCGGTACATTGGATCGTCCCTGTCATGGCCGGCGTGCCTTTTGCGTGGGGAACAATGGCCAGCTTCCTATCGTGTCTAGCTTATTTGGCCAGCGCATTCAAGCCCGCAGACCTGTCTTCAGCTGTTGCGGCCAACGGAATTTTCCGCTTTGCCCTCGGTGCTGCATTTCCTAATTTTGTCTTTCAGATGTATCAGGAAATGGGTATTAATTGGGCTGGTAGCGTGTTTGCATTTATCAGTCTGGCGTTTATTCCCGTTCCGTGGCTGTTCTTCTGGAAGGGCAGAATGCTTAGAAACAAGAGCTCTTACGAGTTGAGCAAGTATTAGTCTACTTGTCACCGACAGGCTCTAATTGGAAACGTCTTTATGGGTTAATGAGTCGAATGTTATGCGCTTGTATTTGTTTGGTCCGGATATGTCAGCGATGCAATACCCAATTGTTTGGTTAAGCTATAGAATAATACTACCTCATTGCAACACACCAAAAGACCTTGACCCTGGAGAATAAAGTCTCGTGCCTGATGAGCCTCACCGTCAAAACCTTATTTGCTGTCTCAAGCCGAGGCTACCGACATTTGACAAGGGTCCAATTCCGCTGTGAATCGCCGACATGGACCAGATTCAACCACATTGATCAAGCTGCTGATCTCGGTCTCTTAGTTACCGAATTGCCAAACCTTTTTGCTCCTATCACGATTTACCGTTTTTCGTCCCCACCCGGACTAAACATCCAGATCCTTGCTGGACTACCGACGAAACCCAGCATCTACCCTGATGATCTTTTAGCGCTGATTGGCGCGCGTCTTCTTGTCTTCGGTCAACTCAATTCGCGCTCCAATCAATCCCCAGATTCCCCAGATTAATTACGACGCGACCCCAGACTCTGGACCTCAGTTTCTCCGCGTCTGGTGCTTGTCTATACTAGTATACTCAACGGCGATGACGATGCTACGTGAAATGACATGACATGCGGGGCTGGGGTCGTTATGCGATGGAGGTTGAAGGCTGGGCGAGTATATAAGAGCCGGCTCTCGCCGCGTTTCCAGCATCCTCATCGGCTCAGCATCAACACAGACAAGTCTCATCATGCGTTTCGCCGCTATCGCCTCCCTCTTGCTGCCCCTTGTGGCAGCAAAGCCTTCGCCAAAGGGAAAGACCTTCAGCAATGTTGAGATCTTTGATCCTCCTACCAACTACCGAGACCCTCAGGTCCTCTACGCTCGTCCTCTTGAGCTGTCTGATGGTACCCTTCTGGGCACTTGGGAGAACTACTCCCCCGAGCCTCCCAATGTTTGGTTCCCCATTGTGAAGAGCACCAACGGCGGAAAGACCTGGAAGGAGATTTCCAAGGTCAAGGACACTCAGAACAACTGGGGTCTGCGATACCAGCCTCAGCTCTATGAGCTTCCTCGTGCCTTTGGCAAGTACCCCAAGGGTACCGTTCTGATTGCCGGCAGCAGCATTCCCTCCGATCTGAGCCAGACTCAAATTGAGGTCTACGCTAGTCGCGATAAGGGATACACTTGGGAGTTTGTCAGCCATGTTGCTCTTGGTGGCGAGGCTCTGCCTAACCCTGGGTAAGTAAAACATCAGAAAACGACAATGCCAGAGAACTAACGGATGCACAGTCTTACCCCCGTCTGGGAGCCTTTCCTGTTGACCTACAAGGAGAAGCTCATCATCTACTATGCCGACCAGCGTGAGAACGCCACTCACTCTCAGAAGCTTAGCCACCAGGTGACCACCGACCTCAAGAAGTGGTCCAAGCCTGTTGACGACACCAAGTACGCCGACTACTACGCCCGCCCAGGAATGCCTACTGTCGCCAAGCTTCCCAACGGCGAGTACATGTACGTCTATGAGTACGGCGGTGGTCCCAACCCTCCCGCTGGCAGCGACTACTGGTTTCCCGTCTACTACCGCCTTTCCAAGGACCCCGAGAAGTTCATCAACAAGGAGCACCACCAGATCATCTCCAACAAGGGAGGTAAGCCCGCTGGCTCTCCCTATGTCATCTGGACTCCCTGGGGTGGAAAGAACGGTACCATCGTTGTTAGCTCCGGCACCATGCGTGAGATCTTCACCAACCAGGCTCTTGGCGATGCTTCTGCTTGGAAGCAGTGGGATGTCCCTCAGCCTATCGCTTACACACGTTCTCTCCTGACCTTCAAGAAGGACCCTGATCTGCTCATGATTATGGGTGCTGGCATTTTGCCCCCTGCTGGAGGTAACAACACTGTTAGCACCAGCGTCGTTCGTCTCTCTGAGATCATGAAGGCTTAGAGTGCTTTGTGCAAGTGATGTGCTATTACATAGATAGGCTACAATAATGAAATCATGTTAAATGAAAGTTTGTCCTTTTGACTACCTGAATTGTGAGGTTTGAAAGTAAAGTGAGACTAAGCAATTCTATTCCCGAGGGTACTTGACACGGCAAGATTGCGCCTCTCCCCTTGGCTTTGCCCGAACCTTAATCATCATCTAATCATGCATGTTGAGAATCTTCCAGAGATTTTAAACACCCTGTTGAGGGGAAACTCGAGCGTCCTCAACACTTCTCTTCAAGCCTCCAGTCGATTGGAGGCCGTGATTCTAAGATTTTCCTTTTTCCTTCACGTGGCTGCTTAGGATTTTGGTGGCGTGCTGGGTGATTGAACGATTCTGTTAATATAGTTCTGTATAGATTAAAGTTACCAACAAAGATGCAACATGTGTTCTTTGATATGATTTTACAGTTCAGAGTGCTCAACAAAATGGGTATAAAGAAAGGAATTCCCCTCATTCTGCTTCAAAATCATCGTTCATCCTCCAAGTCAAATCACAAACATACAACGACAATCTCCAGACCCAACATCGACATCATTCACAATGGCTCCTACCAAGAAACTCCAAGTCATAAAGCTCGGGCAACCCTACGGCTGGCGCATCGACAGCTACATCAGTGTTAAGGCCTTGCCAACTGGGTATGCCTGCCTTCAATGCAAGAACCAGACAAAACATCGCTACCCATCGACCGACGAGATCCTTGAAACCTACGCCAAGCATAAGAAAGTCTTTCTCTGTCCAAAAGAAGTCGCCAAGCTGGGACACGAGAAACTTAGCGACAGAACCTGGTGCCTCAAGTACATCGCCTACGACCAGTTCACCCAAGACCGGTTTACCCTTGAGCAACGCAAGACCCAACCACCCAACGCCACCCTTGGCACTCGAAAGACCCAGATCAAGCTCCAGCGTGAAAAGGTCCGAGAACAAATCGACCGGCTCCGAGCAGAACAAGAGGTCCTTCTCCGTCAACGTACATACTGGGAGATGGACGTTGCCGAGAAGCAAGGGACAGATCTGAACCAAGTACAGAAGTCCCTGAGTGACAAGCAGAGGCAGATCTTCCGTCTGTGGGTGATATTGGACGAGCTGGATGGTCAGATCAAGTATCTGCGAAAGCAGGGTAAGTACAAAGTATTCTCACCAGCATGTTTCACTTCTAACCTGTCGACAGCGTGGCGAAAGTTCTTCAGCATGTGGTTGCCTGTTGATCCGCCCGCCAGTATTGAGAGACGGTCAGATCCTTCCGACTTTGCACCTGAGGATACTATGATGGAGAAATATGGCAAATTGTGATCCATTGGGGTAACTGCAGTATTGGAATGTGAAGGATTCAAACAAGCTCGGGATACATAAACAAAGTTTTCTCAAACAAAAGCAGGGAAAAGTTTTTATGGTTGACAAAGGACAAATGTATAAAGAGAAAACTTTTTCTAAGTTGCATCAATTGAACTAAAATACTTCGTCTACACTGAGACTTCTCCATTCTATAAATACCTTACCTCCCGTAGAAACTATTCTCATTTCACACACTTCCACCTATCAATACAACATCACCTCTCAAAATGAATTACTCGCGCCGTACCGATAGCATGGCAAGCAAGATCTCAGGATCGCGGCCACCATCAATCCAGGTCAATGGCCGTACTCGACCTCTTACAATTCCACTTACAGCTCAACCATCCCATCTCAAAATACATTGGCGACGCATCGAAACCATGACCCGCATGATATCAGGATCGCGGACATCATCGAACTTGGTGAACGGTCGTAGCCTACAGCCAGATTTCACCAACGCAAGTCACGCATCACATCCTTACATGGCTATACCAGCATCTACACACTATCCTCGACCGCCGCAGCCTACAAATAGCTACCCGCAAAAGATCGAATATGTTTACGTCTACTCAATGGAAATGAAGCAAGAACTTCGAAGGATTACGGCCGACGCGGAAGCTGTCAAGGCTGATCTCAGACTTAAGAATGCGGAGATGCAGCGGGATATCGCGCATATGAGGTTGCAGATTGATTATATGCGACGTCATCAAGCTCAGAAGGCTACTCTTACCAGTACGTTGCATCTAACAAATAAAATGACGGCGTCTGACTGTTAACAGAGGAGGTTAGAAGAATCGGTTTCCATACCAGCTAGAGGACCTATTCCGTGGAGACTATGGGATCCACGAAGATACATGTTTCCTATACGAGGATGATTACACAGACAGCATTTGTACTGGCGTTTTCCAAGCCCTTACGGTTTTAGTCAAGGCAGTGTTTGTGCAAAAGTCATCACACGAAGTCTCACGGAAGGCGATGAGTCATATTGGCATTTAAGTTTGTACAAAAATATGTTAAATCAGAAAGCTATGTACAGAAGAATGTTCGTGGGACAGCAAGATAAAAAATAGATCATTACTAGTCTTGACAAAAGAAATGTTCGAAGTGCGGTTCTAAGCCTTGGGCTTGTAGTCCTCAAGAGCGTCCCTAGCAAGGGCGAGGTTCTGGATAACTGCCAATCCATACTGCGCAACATCATTTGTAGAAACCCATGGCGCCTCATTTCCAGGGATCAAACCCTCGTGATCAGGAATAGGCGTAGTCTCGAAGGTGGCGTTGGGTGCCTTGAAGCCATCGCTGTTAAAGAACTTGTCCCACGCGATATTCGCCATCGTCTCGTTCTTCTGCTGGTTCGCAGCATAAGCTGTAAGACGCGAGTGACCTTGGTACAAGTTCAACTTTCCAAAGTCCTTGCCATAACGAGCCGCTTGCTCAGCTGGTGTTGCTTCGAAGTAGTAACAGTATTCAAGCCAAGCTTCCTTGAACTCCTTGGGTAGTTCATCACCAGCGTACTCGATCAGTTCGGATACGACCTCTGGCAGACCAAAGACAGCTGCGAGATGGGAGACATCGACGTGGCCCTTGTTGTCGGGATCGGCAGGAGGCGGACCGAGAGTCCAGTTCTGGAGACTGTAGAGACCATTGCCTGTGACGAAACCATACTTGAGGTTTGCGATACTCTTGGCTGTGCTGATGAGCTTTTCCTTGGACTCTTCCCATCGAGGACTGCGACGCTCCCAGTCAATCAGCCAGCCACCAGCGAGGGCACCCCAGTCGGTACCAAGACCGAATGCAACCGTTGAGTTTGGTGTAGGTACCCAACCATCCTTTCGGACCTTTCGCTGCGGATCAAGAACGCCGTAAGTCTTGTCCGTGTCGAGAAGCTCCTCAAACAGCTCGCCGATGCGTTCGTCACCGCCAGAGAGGTAGTAGAAGTACTTCCTGTACTGAGGTTGTGATATACGTGCTTGCTTGGCACTGTCGCTGAAGTGCTGGACACCATGGCGTGTACCAAGGCCCTTCCAGTTGCCGATGTGGTAAACGTCCACTTCGCCGGTATGTCGCGTAAGAGCTTCGGCAAACCGGTAAATATCCTCGCGGCCGGTGCGAAGGAAGTACTGCCAGAAGAACAAGTCGGGCGAGAGCTCAGAGTTATCCCAGGCGTAACCACCGATATCGTATCGCCACTCGTGTCGGTCTGGATCATATGTGTGCATGAAATCGCCAAAGTCAAGAAATCCGTACCATCGACGGTGCTCAACTTCATACTGGTAAAACTTGGCGAGAAAGTCGATGTTGGCTTCGAGCTTCTGAGACGCGGCGGTGGAGTTGTCCGCTGGGGCCCAGTATGAGCCAAGGGCCTTGGTCTTGCTGATGTACTCGCCCTCAGCGATCAGGACAGGGGGGTTGTTGATCTGAGAAACGTGGCTGGCGAGAGTGTCGTGGGAGGGAGTCTTGTCAAAAGCGACGAGATACAACTCGCTAGTTCGAGCGATGCCGTAGGGAGTGTCGAAGCCCTCCTCCCAATCCTCGTAAGTAATCTCAAGAGCATCGAGCTGGTCGGTGTAGTTCTTCTGGCCAAGGCCGTCGTGATAAGGACGAAGGTCGAGAGGCTCGGCCGATGGGCTGTAAAGCCAGAGGGTGATGGAACCGGTGTCGGATGCAGCGTTGGAGATGTCAAAGCCGGTTGGGAATCTCTTCCAGAAATCACGAAGACCGACAGCCAGACCACCCACCGTGGCGCCACCAAGGTATGTGAGACCTTCAGCGCGAGTGCCTCCAGGGATGGTAACCCAGCTCTGACCAGCCTTAGTTCGCTTCTTGAGGGTGAAGCCGTCGGAGGAGAGCTGGCTCAGGCTGTAGTCGTTCCATGGAGGGATCCAGTGCATGCGACTCGAGACACGAACATCCCATGTAGACTTATCAGGCAATTCTTTGCCGTCAAACTGGTCAGCTCGAACATTAGCGCCAGGGTCTCTTCGAAGACCAGTAATGCCTTGAACAGCTTCGCTGAGAAGACCGCCATCGACACCGGCAATTCGGACGTGACGGTTGTGGAGCTCTTCTCCCTCAAGCGGGACATCGAAGCGAAGACCAACACCAGAGATAAAGTCCTTCTCGGCGTCTCCGTCGAAGACCAGGCTGTGAATTATCTTGATCGACTCGGATCCAGAGTAGAGGTAGAAACGAAGAACAAATGGGAGCCAGGCGTCGTGGCCGGACTTGTCAGCTGCCTCGTGCTTGCCGTTGACAGTAACGAGAGCTCGCGCTGAGCTCTGATCACTGACAGTGACGTTGTCGATGTTACTCTGGAAGCGAAGAGTCTTGAAAGATTCGGCGTCATCATCACCAGCGTGGGAGACACCAGACTTAGATTGAAGGACGAGTCTTCCGTTCTGGGCGATGCGCTTGCCATTGGTCTGGATCTCTTTCACGATGACAGAGCCCTTCTTCGGGAAGGTTGCTGTTACCTTTCCTGTGTCGACTTTGATGTCGTCAGAGGATTGAGTAACAGAAATGCCACCGTCGCTCTTTCCGCTTGAGACAGTGGAATTGATGCCACTTCCGGAAGTAACAGCCTTGACGACATACTCATCAAGCACGTCTTCCGATGCAGGGATCGCATGGCCAGTCCACTTCACTGAGCCATCGGCCCAATATCCAGTGACCCAGGATTGAAGATCAATGTCCTGTCCAGAAGCACCAGAAGCCGTGAATTTTGTGTTCTTGGGAAAGTGCTTAGACTGAGGCCATGGAACGCCAAAAGTCGTTCCAGAAGTGAAGTCGGGCTTCTCGCCGAGCCATTTGACCTTGGCAGATGAGGATGAATTGCTAGGAGCTGCAATGGTCTGGCCTGCCAACAAGGCAAGCAGGAAGGAGTGGACGGCTTGTCGCAGCATTTTGCAACGACTACCAAATGAAGTTAAAGACTGAGGATGGTGTTGAACAGTGTTGTACTAATTCTTTGTCTAGTCTTTTAAATACTGCAACCATGCAGTGACGCCATAGAGAGTAGCGATGAGAATATGCATTTAATTTCGGTTGATATACCGCGTTCAGGTCATTTTACATATAAACACTCAATAACGACATTCACCCGCTGCATCTCGCAATTCGGTATAAATCATGCCGAGGAGCTGCCCTTCTGGACTTGTAACAGACTTCGGATGACGGCTTTTTAGTAGACGAATTGATGATCAATGCCGAAACAGGGGTTGGGGGTTCTGCCAATCTCCGCTAAACATGGTTCCCCGCAAACTTGACTCTGACTCGTGCTGTTGAACAGAAGAGAGAATGAATGTTTGGGGACTGGACTCTTAAATAAGTTAATTCTTTGCGGATGCGGTAAGACTTTACGGGGATTACGCTTGGCGTTGGGGGTTGAAGCTCGAGGCGAGGCTGTGACATCTGCGTGGGGCATTTCCGAGCGCGTTCTCAGGCCATCTACTGGAGAAGTGGATTACTAATGGATCAATAACCTGTTTGAGGCTATTTCTGATTGTCAGCTTAAAAATGGATGGATCCCAATTGGTCTTCCTATCGCTCTGAGAGTCTTGATATCCATGGATGCTCCAAGGTACAAATCCTTCCCGTGTTGATGACCAACGAAGGAATCCGAAGACATTCGGCAGCAAGGATGATGCGCTATGTTTCCACAGTTCGGCCGACTCATTGGAAGATTTTCAGTTACATATTTCCATTGCTTCCATCGTTCCTCATAGGATGGATATATCCTCGACTGGCGGATTACCTACTACATTTGCTATCGAGATGGAACACGAAACATGCGTGTTGAAGTTACCCTGCACTCTTCTCTATCTGAAGTGACGTCACTCTACCAAGCCTCAAGAACAAAGATACCAATATTTAAAGAAATAATTCACAATCAGGAAGGCGCAAAAGTCCCTCCGAATTCCTTCATGACGAGGCTTTATATATGCGAATTACGCGGCCGAACTGCACAGCCTCATCCTCTCACAGCACGGATTTCGGGATTAAACACGTGACTCGCGTCCCATTATCATGTTATCTATTCCCGCTCGAGCAGATCTTTGCGAAAAAAGAAAAACCGTACTATTTCCACCTCTAAGTTTAAGCTTAACGACGTTTCACCATGAGTAAAGATCGCACGTCGCCTATGCCGCTGTTGAAAACGTGCCAGACATGTTTTCATCTCAAAATTCGGTGTGAGAAGACGCAGGATTCTGACTTGTGCGACCGATGCTTACGGTTGGGTAAGACGTGTGTTTTTAATCAGGCGAGGAGACGACAGAATGTCAACCGACAAAAGTGAGTTCTACCAATTTTTGTTAAAGACGCGTGCTGATGATTGACGTTGCAGGGAGAGACAGGGCGCGAAAAGTGTTTCAAGATCACCAGGAAATCCACAAGCTCGGACTGTCGAGGGAACCCAAGACATTCTCAACAAGGATGTCTCGCTTGACCCATTTGAACAAGGTCTTTTGGATTTTGAGACGGGAAGACAGCTTCTGCATATCTTCAGGTCGCGGTTGATACCGTACTTCCCCTTTGTTCTTTTTCCCATTGAAATTTCCATTGAAGAGCTGAACCAGGAACATCCCTGCGCTTGTTTAGCGATGTTGGTTGCTGCTTCGTTCTCTGATACCAGCACTCAAGTGGCACTTGGAAATTTGTTCAAGCAAATAGTTGCAGTTAGAATGGTCGAGGGTGATTTCAATCAACTGGATCTACTGCAAGGACTCCTTATTCATGTTGCATGGTATGTCGATGTTCCGCGGGAAGAGCAGGACTGCATTCGCTAAAGAGACTACAGGGCCCACTACCAACCTAAGCCCAAAAGATACATTCAGTATCTTCACCTTGTTACAAGTATCATCAGCGATCTACGTCTTGACAGGCCCAGGAAGCCGAAGCTGTGGAGCGCTGAAGGGGGCAAATATCAGAATCAGCCCGAGTGGCAGCCTGATGAGATGCGAGCCCTTGCCGGTGCATACTACCTATCTTCGAGGTAAGCCAATCGGAAATTATGAGTGACTCACTGCTGATGATCATCAAGTTCTTCCATTATTCTACAGAAGTCACGCCAAGTTTTCAACACGGCCTATCTCTTGGCATGCTGCGAACACCTTGCTTCACTAAATCAGTATCCTACGGACCGATTCTTGCCCTATATAATCCAAACACAGACTCTCATTGAGAATATCGAAGATCTTGTCTGCAAAACAGCGCCCACTGATAATGGGTTGCAATTCTTCACAGAGTGTCAAGACATTACACAGAAATGCGTTATGATCAAATCAACATTACCATTTCCCCTCAGCGAAAGCCGTAAGTGAGACTATGATGTTTCAAGTGTAGTAACTAACAGTTATATAGCGCCGCTACTTCTTCAAATACATATTCTGGAACTCATGCTCAGTCAATCTTCACCACGAGGAACAGCCTTTGGTCTCGACAAGTTCCAAAACCCATTCGAAGATGAAACTACGCTGAACGAATGGCTTTCTACCAGCATGTCAGCTACTCGATCTTTGATCGGCGTGATACTAGTTATGCCTCAAGGAGAAGAAGTAGCTATGTCCAACATGGGCTGGATCATGATGAACTGTGCCCTCAACCTCGCCGTCCGTCTAGATCTCATAGCTGCACGAGGCAGTGTATCAGGCTTTACCCAACATCTTCGAAGATTCTTAGACATGAAGCATACCCTTCGTCAACTCGTGCTTAGATTCCAAGGCGTGCCTGGCCCAGATGCTTCACCAGACCATCCATTCCACAGCATCGTAAAACGCATACGACGCTTGGAAAACTGGTATCTATCACAAATAGCACAGCAAACAGCCGATTCGACCTCATCAATAAGTCCATCTTCCGGCTCTCAACCTTCGACATCAATTAGCGATCATTCGGGCGGCATGCCAGTTGGCGTGCCTCTGCCGTACCAGAATACTGGGTCATGGAATATGAGTGGGTCTGAATGGTATCAAAACCCAGACTTGGACATAAGCACTTTTCTTTTCGCAGATCCGATTGATTTTCCAATTAATTTCGGATGGGGGAGTTAGATATATGTTTTATTTACATAAAAATAGATTTCTTTTCCTTCTCGTGAGTGCTTGTTAGGCCGAGTCGGTGTAAGAAGTCTGGTACGGACTAAGGTACGGACTAAGCTTAGGCCGTACGGAGTAAGTCGGACTAACGTCCGGAGTAAGAGCATAATCGTTGTATGTCATCGGTAAAATGCTATTTGGCTTACAGTTTGTAGTTCCAGTCCACTGAAAGCTCCATTATGACCCTAGTAATCATGTATCTAAGCCTCCATTAAAATTAAATGATACTATCGACGGCGTAAGATGTGGACGTGGATCGTCATGAGGGTCCAATATTGAAGGAGTGAGACTAGGTATAAAGAGAAGAGCATATCACTTCCGACTTTCTTCAATTCACCATCACCACTCTACTACGACACAACAGCTTCGCCATATCTTTTGAAGAACAGTCACCATGCGTTCCTTCATCTTACCCTCAATCCTGGGTGCCATGTCAATGGTACCTCTAGCCCAAACCGCCTGTGTCGAGGAAGACATTCAATTCTTCGGGTGTGCACCACTCGGAGCTTACTATCCTGCACCTACCATCACAAAAACCGCCAAACCCATCAAGAGCCTCGTCTCGAGCTTCACCAAGATGTTTGACGATCTTATCAAGAACGGCGGCAGTGAAAAATATGGCCCTATCAACGTCAACACTACATCTTTCTCAGTGGTTATCTTTGGCGGCGATGAGAAGCTTCGAGAGGACCCTATCTTCTTCGAGTATCACTACACGTCTCCCGAGGACCAGGCCTCCAACGAGAACATTACTCTGGCTACCAGGTTTCCCGTCGGAGACGTGAGTATGGTATTCACTGTCTATGCTTGGCTTGCCAAGATGGGTGAGCAGTGGGAGACGCCTATCACGAAATTTCTGCCTGAGCTGGCTGATCTCAAGGCGCCATTGGCACCTGTTTGGGAGGATATCACAATTGGAGCATTAGCTGGCCAGGTGTCTGGACTCAGCCGTCAATGTAAGTTAAATTAACTCGGAGATTGAGGTCATTAACTAATCTTGAACACAGCCAAGGCATGTGCTGTTGGTGAACAGTGCTACTGGGAGTGTAAGTAATTCAATCAAAAGTAGTATACATCACGCTAACTTATCCACAGCTTTCAAGGAGGCCTTCGCTACCAAGTCGCCCTACTTCCTTCCGGACACGACCCCCGTTGTTTCTTATGCAGCATGGCAGCTTCTAGTCTTCGCAATGCAAAGAGAAAGTGGCGATGAATGGTCGTCCATCATTGACGAGACCCTTCTTAACCCCCTAAACATGACTTCCAGCGGAATCCTGGGTCATGATATCAAGGATATCTTTGCAATGGAGAGCCTCAACACCTCAATCATTGGGGAACCTGGGTAAGTTCATCGAAACCATGACTAAACTCCTTACTAACCCATGCTAGTGCACTATCATTTGTCAGCTCCATGCAAGATCTCGCTCGTGCCGGCCACTCCATGCTTGCTTCCGATCTCCTCCCTCCAGCCATTACTCGTCGCTGGCTCAAATCTCATGCTGACACATCAAACCTGCGCAACGGCGTCGGTCGTCCATGGGAAGTCTATCGTGCCGGAAACAATATCCGACCCATCGTTGATGCTCTAACCAAGGCTGGTACCATCGGCAAATATGCTAGCTACTTCGGCCTCACAACTGATTTCAACGCCGGTTTCGCCATTCTGGCTCATGATAGCACTGTCGAAGATCGAAAGCTTGATCTCAACGTCCACGCTGATATCGTCAGCGAAGTGCTTGGCTACCTCCCCCGGATTGCAGCAGCTGAGACTGAGGTTCGGTACGCTGGTGAATTCGAGGGAGAGAACTCGCAGGCGTCTTTCAACACTACTGATAACGGTTACGGTCTGGTCGTGCAGAAGCTGGTGATCGACGGAGTCAACGTCAAGGATCGCACCGCTCAGAAGCTTGGCATTAAGGCCAAGGATCTTGACTTCAGAATTTACCCTACCAATGTCAAGACTGAGAGCCAGCATCAATTCGTCGCTGTTTTCCAGGACAGAAGTGCTCTCATTGATATGGGTACTCCTACATGCATAACTTGGCAGGAAGTTGGTGCGGATGCTGAGATCTATGTCCGATTCAGCATGGACAAGGAAGGGATGGTCATTGGCTTTGAGATTCCTCAATTGGATGTCAAGATGGAGCGAGCTACTTGAGCTGGTGTTTCAGGGGTCCGAGATGAGCGATTCAGTTGATTGGCTCTGGTGTTAGCTTGATGGAACGTCAAGTCATTAGTTATTCTTATAGCGGGGTGGTTGCCTAGAGATGTAAGCAAATTCACGGTTTCTTGTCTTGCGTGCAAGACACCATCTTCCTTAAATATTCTTGACACGAAATAAGTAACAAAGTTGACGTTCTTTGACATAATGGCCTCTTCAGCACCCAAGGTAGCGCCTCCCGAGCGACGCGATGCACCAGAGGTCATCGACCAACAGGCAGACGAGCTTGTCGCTCTCATCAAGAAGAGCAAGCACTTTATCGTGTTCACGGGTGCCGGCGTTTCCACGTCAGCTGGTACATGAACAATAACCTCCATATCTAAGCCAATTGCTTACCTATCTAGGTATCCCCGACTTTCGTGGACCCGAAGGCGCGTGGACTTTGAGGGCTCAAGGAAGATCACGTACAGGCAAGGCAACTAGCACTTTGCAAGCTATCCCCACGCCGACTCACATGGCTTTGGTGGAGCTTCAGCATCAAGGAGTTATGAAATATCTCGTTAGTCAGAATTGTGATGGTTTGCATCGAAGGAGTGGAATAACAAGGGTAGGAACTCTGACCTACTCCTTGAGTCTGACCGCTAATTGTCTCAGGATGGCATATCTGAGTTACATGGCAACAGCAACCGCGAATGCTGTAAAGACTGTGGAAAGGAGTTCATACGAGGTAAGTTATCCATCGCAGTGATTTGACAGCTACTTATCAGGTGAAAGACTTCCGAGCTGTTGCGACATATGAAAAGACTGTTCACGATCACCGAACAGGCAGGAAGTGCACGCAGTGTGGGGGTAACCTTCACGATACGATCATCAACTTTGGCGAATTCCTCCCAGAAGAACCACTCAAACTCGCCAGAAGTCATGCTAAGAAAGCTGATCTGTGTCTTGTTCTTGGTTCCTCGCTAAGCGTACCTCCCGCGAGTGGCATTCCCGAAACAGTGGGCAAAAGCAAGAAAGGAAAGATGATAATCTGCAATTTGCAAGATACTTTCATGGAGAACCTGGCGTCCATGCATATTTGGTCCGAGTCCGACTTGCTCATGACAAAGGTCATGGATAAACTTGGTTATACCATTCCAACCTTCATTCTTAAGCGAAGGCTTGTCATCAAGATGGAAAAGGATACACACGGGCGCCAATTAGCTATTTTGACCGGTGTCGACAACGATGGTATACCAGTGTCTTATCTCATGTCTGTCAAGCTCGAGAACAGCAGACGAGTCATAAGAGCGGAGCCATTCTCGTTTACCTTTAGAGAAACGCTGGAGGTTGGAGCCAAGCTCGAATTTGTGCTTGAGTTTATGGGGCACTATAATGAGCCGAATGTAGTGGTTGAGTTTCTCATTCCTGAAGACGATGGCGCGGAGACGGTGCTTGACATGCACTACGACCCAAGTTCCGGAGATTGGATGATCATGCGCTCGTAAAGGGACATTTATAGGAACTATAGCTGTTGTTATTATTATTAGAATCCTACTTGTTCCAGGTCTTTCCTGCATACAGTCGTCTTGTGGTTTGTGCCAACGAAAATGTGTTTTCAGCTTAGGACGTGTGCTGGGAAGCAACGGACTGACTCAATCAGCGATGCAGCCTGTCGTTGGGCATATTTACTTGTGTTTATGGAACCACCAAATGCAGGTAAAGCCTGAAATCAGTTCGGTTGGCGTTTAATGCCGCATCACTCTCTCATTTTATGGTAAGCACTGTTGGTTCAAAGTCGTCCATCTTGAAACGAGGGTCAATGCTCATGAATTATCAATTGTTGTCGCGGCTACACAAGAAAATATTATGAATCAGTTTCCTGCAGCCTACGCTTGTTGGCACTCACCTGCATACAATAGTTGCGAAGCCAAAACGCATTAATTGGGGGGCGCATTGGTTATACCGAGTAGACTACTATCTATTAAATATGTCCCAACCAACACTTCATCTACACCATCGCGCTCTTACCGCCCAGCACCAATCTTTACCGGGGGACTCCAACGCCTATACTCGAAGATGTCTACCCGACTCCCATCCTACGAAGAGTTGCGTCGTAATCATGTTTTTCCTTTCAATAGACGTGCCACTGGGAGATTACTGTGGTATGTTGAAGGGCCCTTGCAGGAGAACGTTTTCGTGCTGGGAGAGGACTCAGATCCCACTGGGCCGCGTGAGCTGTATGCACAACAACCGATAGCCAGCGAGGCTGGGGCTCAATGGCACGCCATTTCCAAAGAGCCTTTAACAGAACCCAGCATATCGTCAATAACTGTCAAAGTAAAGTTTATGTCTTGGATCTATATCCGGATGACTGGGAGGAGAGTCACCACCGCCACATGGATTGCGATTCCGCTATGAGTGTCTATGAGCAGAGAGGTGGCAAGAGGACGTTGATAGAATGTTGCGGCGAACATCGACCGGCTAATCATGCACCGTTATTTGTAAAAGCCTCATCGCAGCCATTCGTCACTGTTCACAATTATGTCACTGCTGTTCACCCATGGATATTGAGCTTACGACACAAAATTCTGGTAGGTGCGGGCGAAGTTCGAGATGCTGACTCGAAGTTGGTCCTCAACTATGGTGCCCTCGACTCTCATGATCACCACTGAGGACTATTTGAGATTTTTGCACAATCTACCAGAGGCGACCGGTGCCCCAGATTCCTGATTCGTCGCCCAGTTGCCGGAATTTAATCACAGGATCGAGTGACCCAGAATGGATGGTTTCGCTATACGGGAAGCAATTGAGAGAAGGTTAAACCAGAATACGAAATTCTGTCGCTTACATCGGCTGTTCAAAAATGGCCATATTGTGTCAAATGCGTACGTGCCTCCAGGTGACCCGTGAGTCCGAAGAAATGACTCAATATAGGTGATACGCATGAAAGTTGCAACCAACGGGTGGATACCAACAGTAAGCTGAGGCGTCCTCATAAGAGCAGCCTAGAGTAAACAAATAGAGCTCTACGTGCCTTCACATTCATGATTTGCCAGTCTTCTTTCGCTCATATTTTCTATGAGACTAAATCTAACTTTATTACGTTACCCACCTCCAAGATGTCAGTCCAAACACCATCCTACGAGGAAATATGCGGAAGCTCTCAGTGCCCTTTGATGACTAAAGCTACCAGAAGGCTGTTGTGGTATTTCGAAGGGTCCTTGGAAGATAGCGTATTCGTGGTGGATAACCAATGGGACCCTTCTGGGCCACGACAGCCATACGCTCAACGTTCATCAACCGGAGAGATGGTTTTACATCCCATCTCCAAGGAACCTTTGACAGATCCCAAGATATCCTCTATAAACGTCAAATCCCGTGACTTGAGAAACTACCCAGATAATTGGGCCGAGAGTCATAGGCACGCAGATCTAGGTTTGGACGGGGGTGTTTTCGAATTTGCAGAAGACGGTGAAAGAGGCAGGCTTCTGGAATGTTGTGGCGAAGCTCGCCCTCGGAATCATGTGCCGCTGCGAGTGGAGGCCTCGACGGAACCCTGCGTCACCGTCCATGACTATGTCACTGCTGTTCATCCATGGATGATGAACTTGAGAGAGAAAATCTGGTCAATTTCAATGACCGAGCTTCCTCCAATCGATGGCTCAAGGGTGTTGCTCAGCTACACTAGCCTTAACTCTGTGGGTCCTATAAGTGAGAGCTTTTGGAATGAGCTTAGACACCCAGTCCCATACACCTTGCCTGAACCTGATCCGAATGGTCCGTGGTGGAGTGGCATGTTTCGAGTAGATTAGGATCAATGCAGTCAGCTGAGTTGGACAGGAGTATTGATCTCAGTAGCGGTTTAGGGGCTATAGGACATTGGTGGGCGGACATCGGTTGTCCCGAAGAGATACTTAAACGGTGATCCTACCAACCAACCAATCATTCGTGCTTTTTACCTTCCAAACTCTTACCGCCCAGCAGAATTCAATACTTAGTCTTTCAAAGATGTCTATCGAAGTTCCGTCCTTTGAGGAGCGATGCGACAACAATCAATTCCCAATTGCCAGTGAAGCAACTGGAAGACTGCTATGGTACATTCAAGAACCTTCTTTTGAGGATCAGGTTTTTGTTATGAACAATAGCTCAGACCCTAGCGGACCGCGTCAGCCGTACGCCCAGGATTTACCACCTGGTAACCCTCGCTGGCATGACATCTCACAAGAGCCTCTTACTACACCAGCGGTATCGTCAGTTACCGTGCAATCTCGGGAATTAGAGAATCACCCCCATTGGTGGGCGTCCGAAACGCATAGACATGCCCACCCAGATTTTGACTTTTGCATCTACGGAGAGGAAGAAGAGAATGGTAGCAGAAAGCTCTTGCGGTGCTGCGGCGAAGATCGCCCCCAGGAACATATTCCTCTATTGGTCAAGGCCGCTACCCAGCCTTTCGTTACTATTCACGATTATATCACTGCTATTCACCCTTGGATCTTCAGCCTACGAGAAGAAATATTGGAAGCCTCGTTAAACCGGCCAGAGGACAATTCAAAACTTGCAATCAACTACAACGGTTTAGCCTCCGTCGCAATCAGTTCCGAGGAGGACTGGACCCATATGAGGCGCGCATTCTCCTCGGATGCCCCCCCAAATAACCCATCGAATCACCCCCCGAATTCCTGGCACGCCATGTTCGCCTAGTGGGAGAACATTGCATCTCGCCCTTGGGGACTGGTAGCTAGGTCATTTCCAATACTCGCGGCATCTTCCTACGAACTGAGACTTTGGATTGTGATCGGGGTGGGTTACTATTGGGTTACTGCATCTCGGGCAAGCTAGCCTGATCGATTTATCAACATCGATTTGGGGACTATACAGTAAACTCACTTCACGGATCCAATGTCGCTACTGGAGCGGTTTAAGAATACCCCACACTTTTAGCAACTGCGGAGGTTGAAGTCCCGATGCAAGATGTAACCTGGGGAAGGACAGGGGATGTAATTGGATCGCATCAACGCTGTCCGCACATGATCGACAAGTCAATCCGCGTATTCCATAGTGCGCCAGCGGGACAATAAGTCATTCGTGGTTTTACTGGCCGAGCTTAAACATTATAGGAAGGTTACTTACATGGGGTGAAATATGCCATCTTCGGTACGGTATTCCAGCATTCCAGATATACTGCATGAAAATGATAAAAGGTCAAACAAAGCCCACAGGTTTTGTCAAAACAAGAGACAGGATCTCTCCAACATCTGCTATTTGTTTTTTTAGTTTTTCTGAGGCGTAAGTCCCCAGCATAGATATCAAACTCCAACATCGGCAACCATGGTTTCTTGGAACAATATCTTCACTTTGGCCCTTGGCCTTGTCGGTTCCGTTGGAGCTTATACAAACCCAATCCGTAACCCTGGAGGTGGTGATCCCCAGATCACTTACACTGGTGGTTACTACTACCTTATCTCGACTGAGTGGACCAACTTGCAGCTTTCCCGTGCTACTACCATCGAGGGACTGAAGACTGCCACACCCAAGGTTATCTACACCGACTCCGATCCTTCCCGATCTTCCAATGTCTGGGCTCCTGAATTGCATTTTTTGGGAGGTAAATGGTACATCTATTACACTGCTGGAAAGGCCGAGGACCTGACAGGGCAGCGTTCCCATGTTATCAAGGGTTAGTATCAACTTCCACCCTTCCAGCTACAATGATGGCTAACGTATGAGACTAGGTGGGGCTACACCTTGGGACAGCTGGTCCTACGGAGCCAAGCTCTCGGACGACTGGGGAATAGATGGTACGTTCTGCAATTGTGTTGATTTGAACCGTACGAGTTGATGACTGACCTTCAAAAACCTTAAATAGGTACGATTCTACGCACTAATCAGTTCGGCAACTACTTTGTTTACTCCTGTATGACCGGAGTTCAATACCAGTCTACCTGTATACGCAAATTGGGCTCGGACTTCATGTCTGTGGGTGCTCTGAGCATCATTTCCCAACCTGACCAACCCTGGGAAAAGAGCGGCACTCCCGTCCAAGAAGGGCCCAACGCTCTCTACTTCGGAGGCAAAACCTACATCTCTTACAGCGCCAACTATTGCTGGACTCCTGATTATTGCGTCGCTTTATTGGAATGGGATGGTCGTACTGATCCTGCGAAGGCCTCAGCTTGGAAGAAGTCGAACGGCTGTGTTCTCAAGAGCGCCAATGGCAGCTACGGAACTGGCCACAACAGCTTCTTCCAGAGCCCTGATGGAAAGCAGACTTACATCACCTTCCATGCTACTTCTAACAAGAATGGTGCTTGTGATGACACGAGATATGCTATGACTCAACCTTTGACTGCCAATGCTGATGGCACACCCAACTTTGGACAGGTTCAGCCTTTCTCTAAACAGTTTGCTGAGCCTTCCAAGTAAAGTTTCCACAGGTGATGGACTCGATTACTGGCATTTATTTCGTCTGCGGTTATTAGTTGACTTACCACAAATTGTATATATTCTCAGAGTAACACATGGGTAGATATCATTAGGGTGCTTGGATATTCAACCCACACATGGTCGCAATCACGGATATCAACGGACTTGCACTGCGCTTGCAAACTTCATCTGTTTCATAGTTACGGAGAAATTACTGTTGTAAATACCAAGAAAGACTTGACGATTTATGCTTGACCGTTTTCGAACAGAGGTGAATTAAAGAGGCCATCATGTTCAATCATGCTTATCTGGTAATCGATAAGTAGATAAGCTTATCTACGCGTTAATCCGGGAACAGACGCGTTCCTTCCCAGTCTCATGTTTCAATTAACGGCCCGTTCATGACATAGCAGTTGAACCACAATTAGCTGACTTTTGGGTGCGCAGTCGGCCCATATCATGCACAGTCACGAGTTAACGCGTGCAAGTCGCGGTCCAGGCGTACCGCATCAGCCCAGTCATGCTCTGGACCAACGCGTATGGATCGTGTTTTCCGAGTGCATCTGATGGATCCTTTTGCGATAGTCTCATGATGGGAATGAATTGAGTCACTGCTATCATGCCAGCGGGTGGATTGTGGGTCGGTGGTTCGACGATGGCAATGAGCAAAGAAGCGCAAATGTATATATGCCGTAACCCCTCGACCACTTGAAACGGTTCTCTACCAGTCAATCTTGCATCTAAACCCAGGATCGCGACGTACCCCTTCACAGTTTACCTGAGTGTCTCCTTCCTGCTTTTTTGCTCATAATCTTCGCTTACGTCACCATGTCTTCCAACATCAATCTTGTCGACGAGTACCTCGCCAAAGGAACATGGAAGACTGCCGAAAATGCGAACTCAACTTACTCCCACCAAGGCCTAATGCAATACGTCTCGAACCAAATCATCTCTCAATACTGGCTTGAGAAGATCTACACTCCCGAGATCCGCCAATATGATGCCGAGAATCGCTTCCACATACACGATCTTGGCTTCCTAAGCGCGTACTGCTCTGGCTGGAGCATCGAAGACATCCTGCTCCAGGGTTTCGGCGGCGTCGAAAACAAGATCCAATGTCGACCCGCAAAGCATCTCAACACTGCTCTCAATCAGATTGTGAACTTTCTCTTCACGTTGCAGGGAGAACTTGCGGGTGCGCAAGCTTTGTCGAGCTTTGACACGTACCTTGCGCCTTTCATTCGCAGCGACGATCTGTCTTGCACTGAAGTCTTCAAGTGTGTGCAGAGTTTTGTCTACTCTCTCAATGTTCCGACACGAAGTGGCTTCCAAGCTCCTTTCACCAATTTGTCGCTGGACTTGATATGCCCGAAGCGACTGGGCGACCAGTGCGTCATCATTGGAGGTGAATTGCGAGAGGACTGGGTGTACAGTGATTTTCAGGAAGAGATGGATGTGCTCAATAAGGCTTTCGCTGAAGTCATGATGCAAGGCGACGGGAATGGCAACATCTTTTCCTTCCCGATTCCGACCTACAACGTCTCCGATGGGATCGATTGGGAGTCACCTCGGTGGCAGTCTATTTGGGAAATGACGGCTAAGTACGGTGTCCCATATTTCGCAAACTTCGTCAACAGTGATCTTGATCCTGAGGACTTCAGGTCAATGTGCTGTCGGTTGAGACTTGATCTTAGCAAACTTCACTGTAGAGTTGGTGGTCAATATGGTGCGAGTCCATTGACTGGTTCCATTGGAGTCGTGACTCTCAATCTCCCCAACCTCGCCTATCGTTCGAATGGCTCCAAAGAGAGCTTCATGTCTGAACTGACCAAGACACTGAGGGTAGCCAAGGACTCGTTGGAGATCAAGAGGAAGCTCGTCGACGCCAACTCTACTTTGTACCCCTACGCAGCCCATTACCTTTCTGCCACTAAGCATCGCACAGGCTCTTACTGGACGAATCACTTCAGCACGGTCGGAGTTAATGGTATGAACGAAGCGTTGGTCGCTCTGTTAGGAGAAGGCATCGATGAAAGAAGGGATTTTGCTCTTGAAGTTCTCGAATTCGTCAAAGATCAACTCCAAGATTTTCAGAAGGAAACTGGTAATCTGTACAATCTGGAAGCCAGTCCAACGGAGAGCACATGCTACAAATTCGCCAAACGAGACAAGGAGCTCTTCCCCGACCAGGACATCCCAACGTTCTACACCAACTCAACTATGCTACCTGTCGACACCACAGAAGATCTCTTCGAAGCAATGGGCCATCAAGAGGCGCTTCAGTGTTCGTATACCGGTGGAACCGTCTTCCATGCTTTCTTGGGCGAACAGCTACCGAATTGGAAGCTGGCCCGAGATTTGATCAAGACGCTGACTGCGAAATTCCGAATTCCTTACATAACACTTACTCCCACGTTCAGTATTTGTCCTACCCATGGGTACCGTGTTGGTGAGCAACCAGAATGCACAGCGTGCGGGGAGCTCACGTTGGTTTACTCTCGCATTGTCGGGTATTTCCGTCCTACTCGGGATTGGAACAGAGGAAAGTCGAGGGAGTTTGTGCAACGGAAGGTGTACAAGTACGAGACAGGTCTGGATTCAGATAATGATGGTAAGCTTCAAGAGCTGGAGAAACAAGTTGCCGCGATTCAAGATCTCCCGGTCGCTAGCTACGTCAAGAGCACTTTAAGCGACTATCCTGGCAAGACACAAGCGTCCATCATGTTCACCTCTCGTTGCAACTTGGCCTGTCCGTGGTGTCACAACGGTCCACTTGTACAAGGCGAGTGTGACGATGTGACCCTACTGGATATCTTTCGGCATATTGCCTCGACGTCTCACAAGTGTCTCGTTGTTTCGGGCGGTGAACCCACGATACACAAAGGGTTACTCCCGTTCTTGAGAATCCTTAAAAGTGCGGGGATAAGCGTCAAGCTTGACTCCAATGGGACGTCGCCCGATGTCTTGAGGCAAGTCTTTGAAGAAAAGCTCGTCGATTTTGTAGCGATGGACATCAAGTGTGCGTTGGAGAATTACAAACGCGTCACAGGCAAAAAGGTCAAGCCGAAGCTTTTGGAAGCCAGTATTGAGCTCATCAAAAGTTGTGGGGTGCCCTATGAGTTCCGTACGACGGTTGTACCGGAGCTTGTGGATGTGGAGGATCTATTTGAGGCGAAGCGTTTATCTGGGAAAAAGTTGACGATGCAGCGATTTAGGAATGGTGATACGCTTCTGAATGAGAGTTTTAGGACTTTCCAGGAGCATACCGTGGAGGAATTCGATCACTTAGTTAGTCAGGTAGCATAGCTACCCTTCAATTTCGCGAGATATCAGATCGTTGCGATGGATAATTACAGGAACAGTTGTCGCCTCTAGACAATTCTCATGCAAATTGGTCTCCTCAAAATGTGTAAGCGTTTCTGCATCCTATTCTTCCAATTCGTTCTCCTTGGTGCAAAGAAAATCACCTTTTAACAGCCGATATCATAAGATATTTAGGCACGTCCAATCTTTCCCAACCATGCAGCTCTTGACTCTTCCCAGGGCTAATGTAGCCCTCGTCGAACCCTGTGATCTCGAGCCCAGCTTTGAGCAAAATGTTGATGTAACTGGCCATGGTTCTGTGCTGTTTCTGGAAACCCTTCACCAGCCAGTCTGTTTGTCGTACACCCTCTACCTGATACCCTTCGAGCGGCCAGCATAGTTTCCCAGTTTCCTTGTCATTGACGGGTTCTGCATTTGATGGCGCGGTGAATATGGGGTGTTCGGTGCAAAACACAAAAGAGCCTCCGTGTGTCAAGACGCGATGAATCTGATGGACAAGACTATCGAGGTTGACGACGTAGTGAAGTACTAGAGAGCTGAAGACTAAGCCGTACGTATCTTCCTCTCCCTTGTCGAAAACAATGGTTTCCAGATCAGCCTTTTCATAACGTATGTTGTTGTTGCGTGTCATCTCGCGAGCTTTATTGAGCATGTTCTCAGAGCCGTCTATGGCTCTCACTGCTTCAGCGCCAACTTCCATCGCCCATCGTGAGAACCAGCCAAAGCCGCATCCGATGTCCATCGCTTTTATGCCAGTTGGGTCTGGAAGGAGAGCCCGCAAAAGAGGCCATTCTTCTGCATATTCCAGGCCATTCTTCTGTTTGGTAAAGGAGGAGTACTCCGCAAAGAACTCGGGCGTGTCGTAGATGTTTTTGGCCATGGTTGGTCGTGAGGATGGCCTGGATTTCGTCTTTGACCCAGCTCATATTTATCATCGACGCTATTGTGACACGAGTTTAAAGTCGAGTCCATGGTCACGAAGCTCAAGCGAGACGCGTCAGCTTGTGGTACTTGGTGAAATTTGTGCCCGTGTCACGATATTCATTGATTGGTTTCTTGCACCAGTCTTCATGCAACAATTTTAAGTTAATCTTGACTGGAGCCGCGGGGCGTGATACAGCACTTGAGTAACCCATTGAGTCAAGCTTACTTGAGATGTAACGATACACTCTATTTTCATGGCCATGGTTCAGATCACGACATTTCGGGCTCTCGAGTCGTCAGAACGAGGCTTTACAAGATCCAATTGACTCTACTCCAAGGCAGAACTGTGTATTCATGAAAAGACGTGACCTCATCAGAAAGACGCTGCGAGATTTATCTGACCATATTGGCATGGAATCTTATCAGCTTGACTAGACTTGTTCAAAGAAGAGGAAGGAGATATAATAGAAAACGCCGAGAATACTCCCAAGATCCACCCATGCAGTTGACGTACCATGACAGTGGCTACACAACTTGACCCCGCCCAGCCAAGAGAAACAAAAGGTCCCTGGGTTGATCCATCTCACAAGACGGCAACCCCAGAAAAACTGTTAACGCTTGGCATACGAGACCGTGGCGTTGTCAAAAAGCTATGACGCGGCTACTGTGCTCTTGATAAGCACCGTAAAATCTCATTAGTGGGGTCAAGATAGAGGAAATTTACACACATCAGGCAGCTCAATTATTATGCATATCTTAGTGACTTCTTGGCATGTTGCAATGCCAATTACCGACCTTCCCAATCCGACTCGGATCTTCGCTTGATGAACGGACTAGTTTCCAAAAGCTTGACGACACCTCCGCGATATCTTGACTTGCGGGGCAAATGGCGTGAATCAACCTTGGAATTGCAAAGATGCAGGAACTTATGCGAGAGGCAATTGAGCGGCCAGTATTTAAGCTGTCCAATGCCCGCAGATAGAATCTTGTTTCTTCAGTTGTGAACGTTCAACTTGACTATTCACAATGAAGTTCACTACAGCGGCTTCTCTCTTGGCGGTTTCGCCTTTGGCTGATGCTACCAAGCCGCTTGTTAGCTCCGAGAAGCTACAGAAGCTCATCACTGAGGATGGGTAAGTGTTGTTAATTGGCTTCGTTTGCAAATGTTAATCTTCCTAGGTTGATGGAGAACTTGGAGAAGCTCAATGAAATCGCCTATGCCAATGGTGGAAACCGTGCCTTCGGTCTTCCCGGTTACGCCGCCTCAGTCGACTTCATCTACGAGGAGATTTCAAAGCTTGAGGGCTTCAAGACCTGGAAGCAGGATTTCCCTGCCAATTTCACTCAAACTCTGGCTGCTGAGGTTACTGTTGATGATGAGACTTTCCGTACTGTTGCTTTGACATACACGCCCAGCACTTCTGAGGAGGGTGTCACCGCCGAGCTCGTCCACGCTCCGGAGGGTACTGCTGCTTGCGATGTCGCAAACTACGAAGGCATTGATGTGAAGGACAAGATCGTCCTTGTCGAGCGTGGTCTCTGCCCTGATCAAACTACCTTCGCTGGAAAAGTTCGCCCTGCTGCAGCAGCTGGCGCCGCTGTTGTTGTTATCTACAACTCTGATGAGGCTAAGCTTACTGCTGGTACTCTGTCTGCACAAAGCCCTGATTACATCCCAGCAGCTTTGATAGACCAGGAGCCTGGAAAGGCTCTTAAGGCTCGACTCGACGCCGGCGAGAAGATCGAGGCTTTTGCCAAGGTCATCCAGACTATCGAGACACGCATTACCCAGAACGTCTTTGCTGAGACTAAGGGCGGTGACGAAAAGAATGTTGTTATGCTGGGAGCCCATTTGGACTCTGTGCAGGCTGGTCCTGGTATCAACGACGATGGTGAGTTGGTCAAAGAATACACGCTGTCTCCCAGCGAGCACGTACCCAATATGGCTAACACAGATAGGATCTGGTACCTCCCTCATTCTTGAGAACGCCAAGGCTCTGCAGCACTTCTCTCACAAGTTGAAGGTCAGATTCGGATGGTGGGGAGCTGAGGAGAACGGTCTTGTCGGATCTCGCTACTACGTTAACAACCTGAAGAAGACCGAGGTCGACAACCTCCTCGCGTACCTCAACTTCGACATGGTTTCTCGCGGTTTCTTCGGCGTCTTCGACGGCACTGGCGAGAAGAAGGGTCCTGGTGGACCTCCTGGCTCTGACGTTATTGAAGATCTCTTCCGCGAGCACTTCAAGGCCAAGGATATTGAGGTCACACCCGCTGGTCTCACCGGCGGTACCGACTACGTTGCTTTCCTCGAGGTTCTCAAGAAGCCCGTCGGTGGTCTCTTCACAGGAACCGGTCTTGAGCAGGATGCTTGCTACCATCAAGCCTGCGATAACATCACCAACCCCGTTCCTGACACTATTTACAAGAATGCCCAAGCTGCTGCTCATGTTCTTAGCAAGCTTGCCGTCGACGGTGTTGAGCTTCTTCCCAAGACACCTTCCAACGTTACTGTTGGTTCTATCAAGAGAGTCAGAGATGATGCTTCGTTGCATTTCCATGACGTTCTGACCGGCGTCGAGGGCAAGCCTTGTGATCATGACATTGTCTAAACGATGGATGAGAGTTATGTTGATGTGTATATGAGGGATGAAGTATATAGAATAAGCATGGTAGCCGTATCTTGATCTCAATGATTGAAGTATACACCATTATACGTGATCCAACCGCTCCGTTGCTGTACAAGTGAGGTTCCGGACAAGATGTTCCGGCCCGTCCGGTGAAGGTCAACCGACATTCATTCTTTACTTCTCACAATCACCAGGAAAAACAATGTCTAATCGTAGTCATCAACAATAACATTATCCACTATGAGGTATCCGATTACCAGTTTCCGTTCTGGCTTCCATACTGATTCAGCTGCTCCATGGCATGTCGCTCGCCATGTCGCTTAGCTTCCTCTCTGTCAATAAAGTCCAAGCCTCTTGTTTCAACCTCACGATCAACAAAGGCACCAATAGCACCTGCTATGAACTCCTTGGCCTTTGCATGACTGTCAGGCTCTCCTAGAAATTATTGTTAGCCTATTATAGGTACGCCTTTGTGGATCTCCTCGGCGGATCTGATATGGCAACACCGAGACAACCATCACAACATGCTTACCATTTCGGGCACAGTGTTCTTCATATGCCTTAGCAGCTTCGAAAGCTGCTGCTCCTCCGATGAGCTCATGACTCCACTTCGCTTCATGGGGACGATCGCGGACTTCTTCATAAGCTTGCGCAGGATGAGAATCGTCTGCGAGATGTTAGAGGAGCCAAGGTGTACAGACAGTTCCAGCCATCATACCATCGAACCAACCCATGATGAAGTTGTGTTTGAGTTAAAAGATAAAGAAAGGTTTTATGCTTAATTGTTCGTCGAGTTGTTAAAGAGTTGTGAGTGTCGAGATTTGTTGAGAGACTGCAGAACACCAAGAGCTAACATTTTATACTTTAAAGGGTCCAGGCCAGCCAGGTACATGATCTAAACTTGGAAACAAGCGGTAACCCCGTTCACTGGTGCCAACAGACACTTTCATCCAGTAACCTTGATGTCGGATCTCACGGCTCGTTAATGCACTAGGTTCGGCAATCGCTGCCGTCTCGGATAACCGGCGCAAACGGGATACGTAATGCCAGAGGCTGACGCTACAACTCCACTACAATTGCGATAGACAGTTAATTCATCTTGGGTATAGCATCATGCATTGTTTCAGCTTTTGCCGAATCTGCCGGCGGTCTGGATTGTCCACCTGTCGGAATGGCTTGATGCTGGAGTAAGCCAATTGCCACTCGCTGGAATGCTGGCACAGAGTACTCAACAAGCCGGGAATACCGCCGGGAGTGACGAGTTTAGACATCCAGTGAGCGCAATTAGTCTTCAACGTGCCCTCATTATAACTGTCCGATGGGAATACGAATCCGCGGAGACATCGAAACCCAAGCTCGCCCCTAGCTCGCGACGCGCGAAATCCGGGGTCTCCAGGCGCCACAGCGAGCTGAGCTGACCTAAAATTATCACCATGACATAACTGGCGCCGGCAGCATCCGCGCCAAAGTCTAGGCTCAAGTTTAATGCTGTTCTGCGTAATCTCTACTCGTGCGAACATCGTTGACTACTTTCAATATTGGTGGCTTGTATTTGACCAGAATGGGCTGTTTCTTCCATTTACGTTGCACACTTCCGATTACCACTTCCCATCCTGGCTTCCATTCTCACTCAACTTGTCTTCGACAAGCTTCCTACCATACTTCTTCGCTTCTTCGCGGTCAATTTGTTCCAGCCCGTGGATCTCGAACTGACGATCGATGCACGCACCAACAAACCCATCTAGAAGCTCCTTGGCCTGGTCACGGCTCTCCGGTTCTCCTGGTGTGGTTGTCAGCCGGGGATAACATGACAAGGAAGATATCATGCCTACCAATTCCTTCACAATGATCAAGGTAGGCTTTATAGGCTTCGTAAGCCGCGGCACCGCCGAGGAGTTCGGGTGACCATTCATCCACGTCAGGACTATACTCGACTTTCTGGTATGCTTCATAAGGCTGACTATCATCTGTGTGGTGTTAGAAGAGTCGGGTACATAGATACAGCTACTTGCCATCGAACCAGTTCATCGTGGATTATATTCAAGCGATATATATTAAAAAGTCTGCTTTTACTTTAATTGTTCTTCTCTTGTTAAGATAGTCGAGCTGATGAGACTCTGTGAAGAATATACTGTAGCACACAAAGAGCTTAACATTTATACCGCAAAGTATACCGCAAAGCTTCCTAGCCATCCACTACGTCACCTCAGATTAGAATCCAGCGGTCAGCCCGTAAGCTGAAAGAAATATTCCAAGACTATGGTAACAACTGCACTTCTCACAGGTCGCTCGCACAATGGCCAGTAACGACTCGTATCATGGTGCGCTAGATTCAGCGATCGCTGTCGTGGCTGAGACAATCGGCGCAGGTAGGGCATAAGCTACATTGGAAATCGACGATGAATCCATCTTGAGTATAGCATCATGCATTGTTTCAGCCGTACATAACTACGCTCGCATCAGGGTGTCAGAAGAATTGGCCGCCGGGAGCATAAGAGACGAAATAACTTGGTTATTCATGCTAACTTAGGTAGATGCTTAGGCTACTTTATTTCTGTAACCTAAGTGTTAGAGAACAATTCTTCTGACACCTATCTGGCTCGGTTGTTGACTTGTCAGCTTTACTTGATGTGGTGACTACGTGGCTGGAGAAGCTCCAATGGCTCCAAAAACGGCGATAAAAAGTCAAGAACGTGTCAATTCAGCAATGGATGCTGTCGCTGGAACTGTTTCATAGCAATTGACGGTCTTGAAACACATTGACATGCAAAGCTTGGCTCGCGACATGGCATGGCTGACTGGCCCCGGCGGCTGGCAAAGATCTGTGCTCAAGCTCTGGAAGGGCATGGCTGTGATGTGGTGCGTCAAGTGCTCCAACCTCCACTTACTAGGATATCCATGGATATTTATTCGAATCCAGTTAACACGCAGAGGCCCGAGGACCGCCCAATTGGAAGAGAAGGTAATGATACCAGCTGCCTCTATTGTATGATCTTATCTGGTTGCTTCAATTGATCCGGAATGAGGGTGTTGGTCTGAAGGGTAAAGCAAAGCTTAGACGCGGCACAGATCAAGAAGCCTAACTTCAATAACATCGGCATAAATATCGCCATCAGTTGTCCATATCGCTGTCGATCAATCTCTCCTTCACGTTTTTCATTTATTTGTGGTACTTAAATGGAGAAGGACAGACAGTGGTAGCGTCATTGGAAGCATCACTACGTCGTCACAATGGAGCTCAACCTGTCGGCAATCGTCATAACGAGCCAACACTGAGGCCCAAGAAAGGAACGCTTACAGTCCCATGGTCCAAAGAGTCGCGACGCTTTGATTTACGAATTACACCTGTGCCTTGTACTCAAAGAGATTACTCCAAATCGCAAGCAACGCACTCTTCACGACAGTCATCATGTCAGCTTGGTTCGACGGTTAAACCACCACGCTTACAATACAATGTTACCTTTCTGACCTCTTACAGACAGCTCAGAGCAGGCCAAGGCCCACGCGTCCGTCACAAAGAAAGATGCCCTGTTATCGGACGAGGATGTTGCCAACGCTGGTGCATACGAGGCCGACAAGAAATGGCACGAGCAGGTGGGCGAGAGTGGTAAGCTCGAGCGATTGAAAGGCAGTTGCAGATGCTAATGGACAGAGCAGGTAAACCAGCAAACCATATCGACGCGATGGAAATCTTGAAGAGATTCAGCCATCCTTTCATTGATCAGGAGAGCCACTTGGTGCCCTCAATCGACGCCGATAATGCGAAGAAGATTTGCGAGCGGATATTGGAGCAGGCTGTTGCGCAGGAGTATTAGGCGATTTTAATCCAACCATGTTCAATCGACGGGCGTATCGTGTCAGGTGTCGAGGTGTTCAGAGGTGCAACCAGGACCGCACACTCAAGAGCACCGTGCAATTGAGACCGATACGTGATATTAACCCACAGCTGCAGCGTGGTGACGATGTGCCGAACAACAAATACAAAAGAAGCATCAAACGACACCTCGGGCTCGATCACAATCGTCTTACTTATTCGACTCGTTGCGACGGGTTCGGTGTGCTCCGAAAGATCGATCGTGGCAGTATTTCGATGTCATGTACCGAAGGTGCGCTCTCCCTCTTCCAGACAGACGCTCCGTCGTCGACCGACCGTTGCAGGATCGTAGAACACCATCAACAACGCTGTGGCTTATGGGCTGGCAATGTCGAGCGCCCTGCTGTGTGGGAACGGCAATAGAAATGCTGTGCGGGGAAAGTTCGTCGGTCGGCTCGATAGACCGTAGGCACAGATTGGCGTACGTCTTAAGGATCGCGGCAGGCATTGTAAGAGCGATCGTGGTAAGTGTCGATGTAGACGCAGGGTTGTTGCGGTGGTCCGAAATAGAGGCTGGCGACCTCTGCAGCAAACAGTTAGCAATCGTGGCAATACCACAGGGACTCTCGCAAGCCCACCGATCGATCACATTGACCAGCTACGCTACTCGAGGCCGAAGGCAAGGGGAATGAGCTTGCGATCGCAGCAGCTTCAGACTGACCCATTCATAGAAGTCATCCGCAGATGCGACAGTAGCCGGGCTCTTGGTTGAGACCCGACTCGTCGCGGCGAGCTGGTCAACTAAGGTCTTCGTCCGGACGTGTAGCACGGCTCAACGCTTTGCCGCCTTGTATGTTCGCCATACCGTTGGCGCGTAGAATGCCTCTTCCATGGCCGGACTACCAGAGCTCCGTGCGTGGTTCAGCCAACGGAGGTGGAAGACCCAATGGGTCAGCAACGCGCGTTCCAAGGCTCTGTACAAAAGAACCACCTCTGCTGATTCCATCCACGTTATATACGTGCTCGAGCTGGTCTAGTCCAACCAAGGTAGAGGCTCCTTGGCGTCGCGGGTGTTGGAGCTGTTACTGTCGACTCGTCGGTTGAAGCGTTGTGTTCGCTCGGTTTTGGGATTGGCATCGTGGTCGACCGGCGCTTGGGCAGCATATCTACAGCTGTGTCGACATACCGAGCTGTGCGCGAATTAATTCGAGTGCTTGATGTTCTTGGCTCCGGTACTTCGCGACTTTTTGGAGCCGTCCTAACGATGGAGCGATGGCCAGACCTACTCAGAGATGCTTTGGTGAGCAGGCGCCACAGCCACCGCGCTATGTATCTAGGTAGCCACAACGAGCGCCACAGTCGAGTTACCCTACACCCACGCGTTGAAGACAGATTAATTACAGTCTGATGTGCTTGCGTTGTAATTAATGGTATGAGTGAGAATGGGAAAAGTCTCGTGCGAATCATGGAATGCCTTAAGTGTGTTAATAGTTGTTGGTTTGTGTTGTTGACGCTGACATGCTCTTTTGAAGCGAGGCACATTCAAGAAGGTGGCGCGGGACCTCACCATTTGACCTTTGAAAACCCGACCTTCCACCAAATTCGTAACAGTGCGATTCTACAATCAATCGGGAACATTTTGAGACTAAATACAATGCAATCGCTATTCCTGACAAGAGAAACCATTATTGCTTGTCAATTCAGAAAGAGGTTCACTGAGGATAAGCTCACAGCATCATTCTCAAGATGAGTCTCTTGGAAAATTCAATAATTAGGTACCAAGCATGGACAATCAATAAGCTCAGCCCCCCTCTAAACGCGCCAAATTCCCCAAAAACGCGCACTACGTCATTTTCTTTATAACGCTGATCCAGACGCGACATGTTTCCATCCATCTTAGCGAGAGTGAGAAGGGACAAGTGGATGCCGAGACACGCCTTCCTCTACAATCTATTGGGCTCACAGGGCGAAGAGGTCGCGCGCGACAATTACTATATTGCTCTACGTCAATTGAAGAACTGGCTCGTGTTATTACGACTCCTGTAGCACATCGCTCGCTAAAACAGGCCAAGGAAGAGGAGAATTTAGTTGGGAATGGCCAAGGCGAGGAGGGTAGTGAGCGGAATGGAGAGCATGGCAATGTGAATGAAGCTGTCACCCGAGGTCACAGATCTAGGTTGACAGAGGCAAACAACGAAGTGAACTTTAAGAGACTCGTGTGAGAGGAGAGTTTGGGTAAGAGTGAAAAACGATGGCCCTCTCGAATTTTGCTCGTATCGGATGCTATAAATGAATGAAGAGGCTGGCGATACGAGCTACGCGCAAATCGTATCTACAGCGAGTGTCCTGAGTGTTTAGCGACTTTAGCGTTGAGATCCACTAACTCGACGCCTCTGAGTCGATCTTCAGGGTCCATGACGTAGAGCGTTCTAGGCCCGTTTTCCATGACACGTCAGCTGTTGTACGATCTTCGCTTGCATGGCAAAATGCAAGAGGATAAGTTCCAGTCACTGCAAGGTACAGAAAGAGAAAGTTTGAGGTTTTGTGAATCAAGCATTGATCCAACAGTGGCTGATTGTGGTTGCGTTGCCCTTACAACAGCCTCAAAGTCTGAACTCAGCCGCTATAAGGAACCCCTGCCAAGTTAATTGAGCAGATCAAACAACATCATCATGAGGTTGAATACATTAATGGGCAGTGCCCTTACGGTATTGTCAGGTGTCGCAATCGGTCAATCCGATCAGAAAGGCACTGTTTGCGGTAATGAGAGGTTTGGTGAATTGAATGATTCGCTCTCATGTGGGTAGTTCCATCACTTCGCAACCCTGGACTCTGTACTGATGCTGGAAGCAGATTTCCCTAATGCCTGGAATAAGAAATCGCCCAAGAGCGGTTTTGTTTGTTTAAAAGTTGATAATAGCACACCGGCATTCGACGCGACATGGAACTGGGACAAGAATATCGCGGATGTCCACTCATTTCCTTATGTCCGCTTCAACCACCCCGATTTACCGTTGCGACTAAGTGATCTTGAGTCAATTCGCCTTGCGACAAAATGGATATATACACCGGGAAGTCCTAGCCAAATAACGAGAGATTTCAGTCAGAAGAAGTGGCAGGAGAATAAGGCTAAGCTGGGTGAAGGTGTGCAGGCTAATGCGGCCTGGGACTTCTTTCTTGATGACGATCGGAATAGAACCCTTTATCCGCAGGTTGCTGCTGTTGAAATGATGGTTTGGCTAGGACGAGTAGGTGATCCTTGGTGGCTTGGAAGGCAGAACGATTCAATGTTGTCGACTGTGAAGCTTGGTGAGACTGAGTTGTAAGTGTCTCATATTCTCATTGCCTTGATCATGCATATTAATCGCGATAGTTCACTGTTCTACGGGCGCAACTCGGGTGGAACGCACGTCTTTACGGCCGTCACCAAAGACAATGCCGACATACTGTCTTTCGACGAGGACTTCTACCCGCTCTTCAAGTTTATCCTTGAACAAGCGCGTAACAACATAGATAACCCAGACGATCTACCGAAAGACCCTTGGTTAGGGATCGTTGAGTTTGGAACAGAGACGTGGCTTTCGAATGGCAACGTCACGTTCACCGCTGCCGACTTCTCAATGAATCTGAAAGGGAACGCGACCAGTAGTGATCGCAACTCAACGGGAGGGGGCGGAGGCGGTAGTAGCGGCGGTAATGGCGGCGACAATAAAGGAGATCAAGGGAACGGTAATGGTGGTGGTAATAATGACGGGGACGACCCGACTAGCGGTGGTGATGAAGAGGATGATGCAAGAAGGTTAATGAGTCGGTCTGTCCTGGGCTATGTTGTCGCAGCAGCTCTGGTAATCAGCGCCATTCTATCATGAGAGCCAGCGGCTACGAATATCGTAAACAGTAATGATAATGAGATCTACAGTTCAAGACAATACATACAGTTCAGCGCTTCTTAAAATATTCAGGACAAAAGCAATACAGCTATCAAATCATGTTGTCATACGCCTCTCCATCCTCCGTCTCTCGAACTTCCCAAACACAGAATCTCCCATTTGCAATCAGACCTTTCTTCGTAATATCCATATCTACCGCCGAACGGAAGCCCTTATCCTCATCTTGCTTCATCGTACTAGTGACATAAACCTGGTCTCCTGCAGTTACCACAAAATCGGTTTCGACAGTGAGCTCCACGGAACCGTCCACAACGCATCGCCCGGCAGCCAGCAACGACATGCGTCCAATCGCATCGACCACTGCAGCTAGCACAGTGTTGTGAATCATGCCGCAGGAATTGATATGTTTCTTGGCCAGGTTGAATTTGGCAGTGATTGTCGAGATGGATTTGGCATCGTCGAAGGTAGCCTGTGTGATAGAGAGGTCTTTTGGTAGGAGCTCTGCGGTGGGAAACTTCGAGCGGAGAAAATCCCCAAGCCCTTTGACATTATCGAGTTTGGTTCTCTTGGAAGGCTTGGCTTGAGTCTGCTTGGGAACTACAGGGGTAGGATTCTCCCAGACATAGCGTCGGCATTCCTCCTTCCAAGCGATAATTTCACTCTTCTCGTCCACAGGAACCCGTTCGTCTTCATCGTCAGAGACCTTCTTCTTAATGTTCTTCGGGATCAACGCGGTGAGAATGCGAGCGTCCAACGGACTGAAGTTCAGTTTGTTGACCTCAAAGTCGGCATCAGAATACTGATGAATGATCTGACTGAGTGTGCTGTACAGCCTCTTCACCCGCTCGCCAACATCTGTTTCATGCGCCAGTAGATGAACAGCATCGCGCTCGGTTTTCTTCTCGCCGGCTCGAATAAGATGATGCTTGAGAAGATGGGCAAAAGGACTCGGTTCATGTCCCTTACTACCCTCCCACGCCTCTGCGCCGTTCTCCATGTAACTTCTGAAGATCTGCTTCACAGACTCTATCCAGAACTCGTTCCACTTCTCAACCGCTTTCATCCGGTCCCAGCATGAAGCTTTACTGACTTCGTCTGTATTGCTCGCTGAGGCCAGGCATTGATCTCGCACGCCAATGGGGAGATGTTCCATCAGGTGTCGGAACTGTAAGGCGGTGATGACTTGTTGCTGCTTTTGGATCTGGATTTGGTATTTCTCGAGGCGCGACAGCATGATACTTACAGCGGGACCCTCGTTGTTGATAACGGCTTTCAAAGCCATTACAACCGTTGTTGGTCTGGGCTCAGTAATCGACCGTCGCACATCGGCTCCCACGCCCAAGCCGAGGCGACAGAGATTCTCCCCAATGGTGATCCAACGGCTGGAAAGCGATAAACACCTAGGCTCACCCGGATGGGAAGGAACGTTCTGACCGAATGTCATGTCCTCTGGGTGCGTGCAAGCGATGCGACCTATCATGACCCCGACTTCTGAAATCAAGACGTCTGTTGAAGTTTCTGTTTCCGGGCTGAAGATACGATATTCTCTTTGTTCCAAGGTATCAGCATAAATCTTCTTCAAAAGATTCAGATCAAGTCACTTACTCCTTGGCGATCATGTAAAGCTGATTCAAATGTCCTATTTCAGCAAGCTCCAATCCCTCACATTTTCCTTCGACCCGGCTTTTAAGAACAGAACATCTGATAACGAACCCATCTCTGTGATTGAGTTAGCTGATAATGCTCGATAACACCCCAAACTCAAGGTATCAGAAGAATCGGCCACCAAGAGTATACGAGGCAGGACAATTCTTCTCCCACCCCTGCCGACTTACAGTGGCTCGAAGCAGTACCGACGCCGGATGGCCTCAACACAGACACTCTCAAATAACTGACTTCCTTCCAGGTTGTCAAGAGCATACTTAAAAGCTTTACTCGGTGATTCGGGCGCATCGTCTCTTTCAAGCAAATCATACTGGCCCGCCCAGAGTATCTGCATCAGGACGGGTACATTTTGAACTGCCTGTGTGCATGTATACGCAACGAATTCCTGCCACATAACAGCCTTGAGGTACTGGGACAAAGTGTTCATGAAGCCGTGACCATCCGAGAGAAAGGCATGGCGAAGGACTGATAAATCAGAGTCGGATAGGTCTTTGTCAATGCTCTCCAACCACTCATTGCCGTCCAGTAGCCGTCCAAATTTGTCGTCCCAGTTCTGGACGGAGTCGATGAACTCGTGAGGGATAAGGATCATATCATATCTTTTGGCCTCGTCATCCGTTGTGCCCACAGTAAATCGTCGTAGACTACTAAGTAGAGAACTCATGATGATTTGATAAAAGTGTAAATAGAGTGAAGAAAGAGTATCCTGATCCTGATAATAGGGATTGCCCTTTAAAATATCATAGACGGAATGGAGACAGGAAATAGAAAAACGAAAGAGAGACACGAAAACAAAGTAGCGGAACAGATCATTTAAGGTCATATAAGATAGCCAAGTTGTTTCGTCTCTTGTGTTCTCAGCAGCTAATTCCTTTGGCATCCTGACACATGGCTAGTAGTTGTCATACATGAGACGGGATGGTGCTTTTGACCGCCATCAGGTTCAAAGAAATCGATGTGACATATCACTAATTTACTCAAGCTATCGGGCGCAAACTTGTCTAAAACACCACCCTTGCCGAAAAAGAAAATGCAATTCTCAAGCCTATCAAAGACACAGGTTTCAGCTCTTTCAAGCCACCCATCATTGATACGGACAGCCTTGCAGCAGCTGTTCGAACGTAACTGGGCTGCCAGTTCAACCCTCAATAAAGGCTGGAACAATCGTCACCAGTTGTGTCACCAAGGTCCAAGGTGCAGCTGCATGAATGAATGGACATTGCAGGATTCTTCTAGCAAGGATCACATCTCATGTTCTTTGACAGCTACCTATCTCTTAGAACCACATAACGCCACTTTCCTATTAGCTTGATAACCTGTCATAAATTTCAACATCCAAGAGGGAATCGTACCTGCGAAAGTGTCTTTTTGTGGTTGAGAAAGCCGATACCGGGGTTTCTATGGTAAAGTGAGTGTGGTTGGCGGTATTCATTTCCGCAATCAGCCGACTGGGCGTATTAAGAAGATGCTTTTACATCTACGAGCGATTTATGGTTTAAGAACATCGCTTTTGCAGTGGCCAATTGATATAGATACATGCACTGGAAGTTGGTGATAAGTCGTACATGGTTTAGCTGCAGGATCACAATCCTTCTGCAGGTCGTTGTTGGGACGACTGCCGCTTACCTTAGTGCCAGGGTCCATGATAAACATATAATCCGGACAACTCCAAAATCACTCATTTCACGATGTTTCTCTAACTAGCATCCTCAGCCTCAACCACAATGCCGTCCCCACCTCCACCAGCGCGAGAAAGCCGTCTCCGACGTGCCATCTACGCACTCCCATTCCTCGCCATAACAGCTCTCATGACACGAGCGTTCGGAATGGCTGAATCCATCGGCCCTGTCATTGAAGAAAGGGTCCAAACTTCTGTTTTCAAAGCCCCAGGTCTGAATGTACCTCTTATCAAAAACTTCTACGGTGTTCCGGGGCTGGATGATATTTTCAATGTCGTCACGGCCGCCTTTGCAAACTTGCAGTTCTTCTTCGACAAAAAAGCTTATTGGCAATCGCTGGTGTTCTTGACGGACTTTGCGGGGATGTATGCTGTTATCATGGTTGAGTCTTTTAGACCGGGAAATACATTTCTGATCGCCAAATAGTAAGTGGAGGATTCTGTTGACGATACATACTGACTCTAGATCAGCCCCATGTTCTTCTTGCTGCTATCTCAAATAATCGCCGTCGGATGCACTGCACCTATCTTCTTCTTTCTAGCCTATGTCTTTGCACCAGAGCAGAACCTCCCTGTACTAATCCCAGGACGTCCCGGTGCTGGACGTTACCGGGCTTTGTTTCCTGTGCTTGGATTGAGCTACTATATTCCTCACTTGCGATCCTACTTCAGCGCTTCTCTCGAAGGGAGACACTGGTGGAACTGGATCTGGCAGTTGTATCCAGTTTGGGGATCCGGTCTCATGTTTGTGCTGTCCAGAGCCTTTGGTCATAAGTTCAAGCTACTGAAGGCCGACCGAACCAAGTTCAAAATAGACATGGGCATGTGTAGTATTATCAGCATGTTAACATGGTGGTATACCCTCGCATCCATGAAGGACTCCATCTTTGAGGTCTTTGTACCACAGTACCTGGTCACCTTCCCCCAGGACCCCGATGTTGGACTGCGCACCGTCATTCAGTTTGACTACATTTGTTGTTTCGCAGCAGGCTACCTGTGGTTGGCATACCGCTTCCGAGACTTGGAGAAATTTGGAATATGCAGAGTTCCATGGTTCAAAGCTGTTGGTGTTTGTATTGTGTTGGGGTTTGTGGTAGGACCGGGGACACTATTTCCCGTTCTGTGGTTGTTGAGAGAGGAGCTACTGATTGAGGCGGAAAAGGGGACTAAAGAGCTGGAGGACTAAGTACATAGGTTGTAAGAGTCATTCTTGCGACGAGGAATATTCCGCTGTCAGCTCCGATAAGATGCTTTATCCATTAGTTTTATACTCCAAACAGGCTAGGCATGTTCTGACACAATGGACATAATCGGGATAATATATCCCCGTTCAAGACAGATGTCAACCGAGTTAACCTTAAATCCTTCCATATGTAGTCCTGAGGTTCAGTGTGGCGTGTCATTGAGTCTCGGCCCGTAACGCGACTTTCAGAAGCAAATGCCGTTGACCCCACTACAAGTCCTGTTATTAATGGCGAGTGTAGCATTGGGCATCGGCGGAAAGCGAAGATCCCGAAGGTGCACCTACCATGAGTCAGTGAGCTGTCATCGGTTTACGGTGTCATCCAATGCATGGCATCTCATGTTTGGTGGTCCTGTCATATTCGATCAACCGTATGCTCTCGGATCCCGGATGGTCCTAGCGCGGGTGGATTTACGCTCAAGCCAATCGAGTCTTCGAATTTTAAGACTGGAATGAGTTTAATCCCGGTGGCGAAGATCCACAATCTGAGTCACTCCCCGGCCGATTGGCTGCGTCGAATAACTGAGCCACATTTGACAGAGCCAAGCATCTAGAACGGGTCGCAACATTTACGACGATACAGGGCTGAAATGAAGATGAGTATATAACATTGAGTCTGTCACCCCTGGTTGACTATTCATTCATTCTCACAACCACTCAACACTTCCCTGGCATCATGCCGTCAATTCTCCAGTCCTCAAACGCCCTCCACTATGGAGCTGGCCTCGCCGCTACCATCTTCTACGGCTCTTATACTATCGCCAATCTTGGACGCGAAAAGCCTAGCAAAACTCCTTCATCTCGCCTTTACGACCGCTTAGCAGGAGGACTAATTCTTCTCGGCTACGCAGGAGAGGGTATTGTCACAATACTTCAAAGAACTGGCTTGAGTAAAGAAGCACCAACTATCCATCTTGTTCTCCTGACCACTGTGTGGTCGCTCATTTGGATGCAAAGAAATGCACTTCAACGTCTCATTCTCGGAACATCACTCATCACACTCGCATTTGAGATTTCACTGTTGGTGTTTACAGCCCTTGGTAACCTGGATACTACACTCTCCCAGGCACGACTTGCTTCACAATCACTCAGAATTATCCCTCTCTTATTCCTCACCATCTATTATCTCACTCACCGCGGAGATGATCTCAACGACCTTTTTGACAATGATGAAGAATCAGAACCCTTTCTTCACGCAAGTGGCAACAGCGATTGCTCAAGCTACGGAACTCACCCCAACAGAGACTCTGAATACGACAGCGATCAATTCTCTGTAGGCAGCGAAGAGGATGATGACGTTATCGACATCAAACGCGAGCGCGCAAAGCGGCTTAAGGAGAAGGGCGGCTGGTGGGGATACATCTCCGACTTTTCCCTTTTTCTGCCCTTCTTGATTCCCAAGAAGGATCGCAAGGTCCAGCTTTGTATCGTCATCTGCCTTCTGTGCATCGTCGCTACTCGAGCTTTCAACGTCTTGATCCCTCGGCAACTCGGTGTCGTGGCAGACCAACTACTCGCTAAGCAAAACCCTTTCAAGGCCCTCTTCCTCTGGCTCATCTTGAGCCTTTTAGGTCATGATTGTGTCATCGGGTTGGTCGAAGGCCTATGCAAGATTCCCATCAAGCAGTTCTCCTACCGCAGTCTCGCCAACGCCGCCTTCAACCACGTCCTCTCCCTACCTATGGAGTTTCACTCCGAGCGCGATTCCGCCGAGGTTATGAAGGCCATCGAACAGGGTGAAGCCCTGACAAACGTTCTTGACACCCTTGTCATTGAGCTTCTGCCCACCTTTGTCGACTTGATGATTGCCTTCATCTTCCTCTACTGGAAGTTCAACAGCTATGTTGCCCTCGCCATGGCTTTCGCCGCTACTATGTTCATCACCTTGGAAGTCTATGCTACCAGCTGGAACCTGGACAACCGACGAGAGTCTTCCAAGTCCAAGCGAGAGGAAACTCGTGTCATGCACCAAGCTGTTCAGGGCTGGCAGACCGTTACTTACTTCAACATGTTCAACTTCGAGAAGCATCGCTTTGGAGGTGCTGTTGATAAGTCGTTGTCTGCCGCGAGAAACTGGGAGAAGCGAGATGCTTGCATCCAGGCCTTGCTTGATGGTATTGTACCCTGCACGTTTTTCACTCTGGCTACTCTTGTTATCTGGGACATCTACTCAGGAGGATCTACTCCTGGTGACTTTGTCTTCTTCATTCAGTACTGGGAGTACCTGATCTGGCCTCTCAAGTTTCTGTCTCACCAATACCGCTATCTCATGTCAGATCTGGTCGATGCCGAACGTCTTCTCTTCCTGCTCCAGACCAAACCTAGTATCACTGACAAGGAAGGTGCCTTGGAACTTGAGAAGGTCCAGGGCCGTGTCGAGTTCAAGAATGTCAACTTCTCCTACGATCCTCGTAAGAGCACCGTCCAGAACCTTTCGCTTGCAGTTGAGCAAGGTCAGACCGTTGCTTTGGTCGGTGAGACTGGTGCTGGCAAGTCATCTATCATGAAGCTCCTCCTCCGATTCTACGATATCAACACTGGTTCTATTACCATCGACGACCACGACATTCGTGACATCACTCTCAGCTCCTTGAGAACCGCCCTTGGTGTCGTCCCTCAAGACCCTCTTCTTTTCAACGCCTCAGTCATGGAGAACATGCGCTACGCCCGACCCACCGCTACCGACGAGGAGATCTACGATGCTTGCCGCAAGGCCGCCATCCACGACAAGATTCTCAGCATGGTTGATGGATACAACACTGAAGTCGGTGAGCAAGGTGTCAAGCTATCCGGTGGTGAAATCCAGAGACTGGCAATCGCTCGAGTCTTCCTGAAGAATCCTGCCATTCTCATCTTTGACGAGGCAACAAGTGCTGTTGACACAAACACCGAGTCTTTCATCCAGGGTGCACTTGACGAGCTCAAGCGTGACAGATCGACTTTCATTATTGCGCATAGACTATCCACTGTTGTCAATGCGGATAAGATTCTAGTTATTCACGATGGACAGGTCATTGAGTCGGGTACTCATGCCGAATTGATCTCAATAGACGGAAGATATAGACAATTATGGAACAAGCAGGTTGGAGGTAAATAGACATGCTTTTAAGCTTTAGGTGTTTTGGATGAGCATATGGTATGGAGTTATAGGTATTATGGATTCTTTAGACTATAAAATCTTTGTTTCTATTAACAATCTGAACCTGATATATCTATGTCATTGTATTATCTGTAAAGTTTAATCGTACACTGAAGCTTTCGACCACTTCGATCGAGCTCTGATTCGCTTGCCGTATATGTAAAAGATAAATGGAACAGGAATCAAAAGGGCTGCAAAACCACCAGTAATACTAGATCCGGGACCGACGCCAATGTTATGGTACAACGGTCCAACGACAAGTGGGAATGCAGCCGCAAACATTGATCTCAGGAATGTGTTGGCAGCAACAGCAGAGGCAGCATACATGGTGAATGTGTCGACAAGGTAGTTGAGGGCTGCTTGGAAGATGGTAAAGAAACCAGTTCCCAATAGGACAAGACCGATACAAGGGACGACCCAGTGGATATTTGTGTTGCCGCCAGTCCATGCGATGACGAATTGTCCACCGCTGAAGATGACAGAGCCAACCATCATAGGTGGGAGACGTTTCTCAGGAACAGCTCTATCTCCAGCTGCATGATAAGCCTTGTTGTAAAGTAACTGGTTGTAAACATTTGCCGTACATCCAAGAATAGCTCCGAGGAGAATGCAGACGAAAGGCAGCGACGATACCAAAGTGCCCCAACCTCTGATTTCTCTGAAGATGATGGGAATAGCGCCAAGTTGCATGTAGAGAATACCGTAGCAGAAACTGGCGTACAAAGCAACGAGGAAACAGATCGGTGTCATGAGGAGTTGAACAGGACGGACAAGGAACTTTCGAGCAAGCTCACCAATACTTACGTCCCATTCTTCGAATTTGGCATGAAGAGCCCAGTTTCCTGTTTCATGACGGAGGCGTCGGGCTTTATAGATGAGGAGTTTTGGTGGGTAGCTTTCATCGACGAAGATGACTGCTAGCGTTAAGAAGATGATCTGGACGATGCCAGTCAGATACTCGGTCCATCTCCAACCTAGGCTGGGCTCTTGTACAACAGCAGCTGAGACGATAGGTCCAAGCACAGGACCACCGACGACAGCCATGGCATATCCCGCCATAGCGATTCCTCTTTCTGTGGGAGAAAACAAATCACCCAACACACCACCAGTATTCGTGACAGGCGCTGAAGCAAAGAAAGCACAGAAGAATCGAGTGATCATGAGGGTTTGAAGATCCTTCGCTACTGCACTTCCGAAACTAAAGCATAGCGCAATAAACATGGGAATAAGAACAGCCTGTCGTCGTCCATAAACCTCGCTCAGCGGCGCCCATAGAAGAGGTCCGATACCGAAACCAACCAGGAAGAGCGTGGTTCCTAGTGTCGCAACCTGGGTTCCCACATGGAAATGCTCTGCAACCTGGCCTGTACCAGAAGAATAAGATGACGAAGCCCAGGTTGCACTCATGGTGACAAGACCGTAGAGCATAGTCGTGACGATCTTCTTTTTAGTCGGCCAATTCATCGGACGGTATGGATCATCAGGTCCGTCAAAGTCGACAAGTTGGTCCTCTGTTGTTTTGACGTGAGCTAGAGGATGAGTGAACTGAGGCACTGGTCGAGATCGGATTCGAGATAAAGCAGACTCTCGTCGTGAAACAGTTCGAGTCATGGACATGCCATTGGCAGGTGCTCTTATACTCTCCCAGTCATTGTCGCCGAGAGAATATGTATTTGAATTGGTTCTGTTGTCGCGATTCGCGGGTCGATGAGAAGATGACGATATTGAAGATTCTTCATCGCTAGTATGATTTGAAGATGAATGGGATTGGCGTCTGGGGTCTTGCCCATTACCGTTATGCAAATCTTCAGATTTCTCCATGATGATCCATGAAACTAGTGAGAACTGTCACCCCAGAAAATGAGAATGAAGATCGCTGGAGGGCGCTGGAGTGTTTTTATCTAAAACGGTCCCGTCATCGGCGACTTTGCCTAACGCCGAAGTTGGTTCTCTAATGACCAGTCCTTTCTAGTGGCGACGGCCAACAAGGTCTTTGGCCGTTGGACTTGACGTCATTCCCTGTTAGTTTTGACGATTTTTTCTACAGAGACTGTGGAGACGATGATCTCGCCTATTCGCGTTGGCTCAATTGTTTGCGCGTCGCGAACAACAGTAACGGGAATAACGTGTGAATAACTTCAACGGCAACGAAATGCCGATTACGGCCCGGGACGACATAAGCACGGCAGAAAGTTAATGAAGCCATTCCCATTCAACTCGATCATCGACTTTAACTCCGAGCAGTGCATATAATTAATTTTATATGCTCATCTATTCGCGTTCGCGAGCTGGCCCTAAGACCGAGACGTGTCCGATTCTCCTCGCGCGGGCTTCTATTCATGATGATGCTCGCCTTTAACCGGATCACCCTTGTGTTCCTCCTTGAGATCGAACTTGTGATTGCGGAAATAGTCCAGCTCCGCTTCCGTTAGTTGTGTCGGCAGTTCGACTGATGTCGTGTACTTCCAGTATTCCAAGCTCGAACTGATAGTCGGAATCACCATGTCTGCTTCCAGTGCTGCAATGACAGATCGCTTTACCGAAGGAAGGAGACCTGCCAATGTCTTTGCTAGATCGGGGTTCGAGAGCAGGTTTTCTTTTGCTGAGGATGATTGACTGTAGACCTTTCTCAGAAGGTCCATGACGCCGCCTGCTTGGATGATTGAACCAGCGCTCCAGACGTGAAGTAACTCGGGGTTGTTGATGTGCCACTCTCGTTGCTGATCCATCTCGCGAATAACCTGCAGTCCCTGAACGAAACACAACAATAGGCAGAAGTAGGTAGCCTTGCGCAGATCCTCGATAAACTCATCCTGGTACGCAACGTTCATTGGCGTCGGCTTGATCGGATATCCCGAGGCCTCTGCATCAGCAACTCGTTTTTTGAGTTCTGCCGAAGTGCACCTAAACAGATGGGCACTAAGGATATTTGCAGCAGGAACGTGCAGTCTGACCGCTTCTTCGCAAGACCAAGCACCCGTTCCTTCGGTGTTGTCCACGTCTTGAACAACCTTGTCTTGTACATGACCGAGGACATGTCGGCCTTCCGAATCTCGAGTCCGATTAATATCCGCAGCGATGTAAATCAGGAATGTGCTGTAGAGCTCATCGGATCTGTTCCATTTGGTAAACACCTCTGCAGCGTTGTCGTAGCTGAGTTGTAGGCCTTTGGTGAGGATGTACCAGACCTCAGAAATGACAGACATCATTCCTTGTTCGATACCGTTGTGAATCATCTTTACATAATGACCCGAACCACCAGGTCCAATGGGGCATGTTCGTGGTCTTCCATCTCCATCCTTCGCTGCAACGGATCTCAGCAGTGGCATGAGGGTATCTAATGCTTCCGGGTCTCCGCCTGGAGACATTGACGGTCCGGATCGTGCACTCTGATAACCACCCGAGACGCCACATCCAACATAGTAGATGCCGTCTCTGCTAAGGTCGGTCTGTCGTCTTTCGGTATTGACGTAATACTCGTTGGAGCAGTCGAGAATTATGTCACCTTTTTCCAAATGTTGTCGTAGTTCCTTGACGCATTGATCACCTGGATTACCATGTGGAACGCTAAGGATGATGACTCTTGGGTGACAGTCTGATTCGACTTCGTCACATAGTTGGGCATAACTTTGTTGACGATGAATTCGAGATTCTTTGTCAACTTCTTTGACCAACTTCTCTGTTACCCTCATATTGTTCTCGCCTACGAAAGCTGGTTAGCAAGCTTCGTGATGTTGAAGTTTTTGCACATACTGATATCGAAATAGTACACATGGCAGCCTTTCTCTGCAAACAGAAGCGACATGATCGACCCATTGCTCCCCGCACCGACCATTCCCACCTACAGATTCGAAGGTTAGGAGGCTTGAACGATGAGAGAAAGCGTATTGATTTTACCTTTCCGATCGTGTTTTCCGACATTGTGGCGAATGTAAAAATATCAACAATTGAGCAGTCACTGTACTTGAGCTCATGGACGGGTATATCGTAACACCAATATGTGTAAAGATCAAAATAAGAAGCTTGAAGCACGATTCTTGTTTCAAAGAATTTTCTTATGATAAAAAATTATGCTTATCGGTTAGAGGATCATGTCCAAAATAATTCTGGGCGCGTGTTCAAATCTGATATCAATTTGACGTCAGAGCCAACAACAAACAGCACCGACCCAGTGTTTTTTGACCCCTGGTTTTCTTCCTTCTTATCGAATGTAACCGAATATTCTGGAATACTGGAAATGTTGACCACCCCTCAGAGTGCTAGAAAGATTAGCCCCTAGAGGTATAAAAGACGAAAGTAATTTGGCCACTGTAGGCTCTTTTAGACTAGCAGTTAGACTACTTTATTAGGGAAGCCTAAGTCTTGGAGGATAATTCCTCTGTTGCCCACCTGCCACCGCGTGTTGACATTACGTAGGAGACAAGGTATTGAAGATCTACTTCCCTATCACCACAACGGGAACTTGTTAATATATGAGAAGTTAAAGTCAATGTATTGTATTTATTAAGAATGGTCAATTGGACCTAGTAAGTCGGCCACTACTATCCGAATTAAACTATCTAAGCAGACTTGGCGGCCTTGACAATGACATCGCTAGCCTTCTCAGCAACGATGTAAAGAGGCAGAGCGATATAGAAGCCAGGAATCTTGGGGAAAACACTAGCATCAACAACTCTCAAGCCCTCAACACCACGAACCCTGAACTGAGAATCCAAAACAGCCATGGGATCATCGTCAGCACCGATGGGGCAAGTGCAAGAAGCGTGGTGACCCCAAGCCTCATTCTTGATGTACTGCTTGATATCCTCCTTCTTGGTAACATCTCTTCCAGGCCAGACTTCATCGAAGTCACCATCGAGAGGGATCAACTTGTCAAAAGCCTTGCGGCCCCATTGGAAACCTTCGTAGGTGGCTTGAAGATCCTTGTCGCCTTCGCCATTGGCGTTGACGCCAGTGTCGTAGTAGTTGAAGTTGATGAGGGGCATATCCTGGGGGTCCTTGGACTTCAGGGTGACGGTTCCGGCGTTGTTACGGCTGTGAGCCTTGAGAACGATCCAAGACCAGTGCTTAGCATCGGCAAGGGCCTCGCGGGAGTAATTATGGAAGTATCCTGTGAACTTGGCTGGGCCACCAGAGATGAGCAGGTCAGGCTCGTCTTCGGCGACAGAAGACTTCATCACAGCAGCAAGAGCAATTCCGTTGGTAGCGTAGACACCCTTTCCGATAGGTGTCTTACCCTTCTTGTAATCCTCCAGACAAGGATCAGGGTCGGTTGTCATGAAAGTGCACTTGGATGTAATCTTGAAATCCTTCTGGCTCTTTCCAATGACTGTAGCCTCATAGCGATCCTGGAGGTTGGTTCCGACACCGGGAAGGTCAACAACGACAGGGATGTCGAAAGACTGGAGCTCCTTCTTAGGTCCGACACCGCTGAGCTTGAGCAGTTGAGGGGTGTTGAAGGCACCAGCAGAGATGATTACTTCGCGCTTGGCCTTAACGCTGCCAGTATCGGTGGCCTTGTCAGAGGTAGAACGAGGATCAGCGCTGTAGAGGCTAGAACCTTCGAGGTAGTCAACTCCGGTAGCACGAGGCTTGGAGCCACTCTTGTCGAATTGAATCTTGGAAACCTGCAACAGTGTTAACAACGAGATAGTACGATGATTTTATTGTAAGACTTACCAGAGTGTTAAGCTTAATGTCAAGGTGGTACTTGCGCGAGCCATCCTTGTTAACAGCATTGGCAGTATCCAGGATCAGTTCACGAGGACTGCTTCGAACAGAATCAGACATGGCAAGAGGGACCTGGTAGAGACCAGGTCGACTTGTCTGACCAGGGGCGTTGATGTCGGCAGTGAGAATGTTGCCAAGGCCAGTGACAGTGTTGAGAACGAGTCCAAGAACGCTCTTACCCATGGCAGTAGCAGCGGAGATGACCAGAGAGAGGAACTTCAGATCCTCAACGACCAGGTGCAGAGAGGTCAAAGATGTTCCAAGCCAACCGTTGAAGCCATGGCCAATGATGCTGCTAGGCAAGTACCTGTTCCTCTCCAATTTCTTGAAGTAAGACTGCATGTTCTTCGGGCTCCAAGAGCTATCGCCAGTGAGAGTAGCAATGTTGGTCCAGTCGGAATCGTGAGGGAGGATCGAGATGAGTGCATTGTGTCGCGTGCATCCACCAAGAGTACCACTGCGAGGATACAAGATACCCAAAGCCTTAGCATCCTTGGGCGGCTCGCCACCGATGTACAAGCTACCATCAGACTTCTCGTATGTCATCTTCGAATCGCGCTTTTGCTGGTCGAGGTCGGAGTAATGGTTGACGAAGTAGTTCCAGCGGGTCTTCTCGAATTCTGAAGACGCCAAGTTCAAGGCGGGGACTCTCTCGACAAGGTCGTCTCCAGAATCGCCTCCAGCGTCAATGAGAAGGACTTTGTAACCGGCGATGGCGAGGTTGGCGGCAACGGGACCACCTCCCGCACCTGATCCGACGACTACATAGTCATATTCCGTAGAGTCGGCACGCTTGGCGATGAAGGGGTTGTGGACCTTTGGGATCGAGCTGCAGGAGTTAGTAGAATGCCGGTAGGAAGATGCAACTCTACTTACGAGCCGACCACCGAGTCCGATAGGACAGCGATAGCTGTGAAAATGAGCGACAGACGCATCTTGAATGGATGCAGAGAAAAGGAACGTGGTGTAGAAAGAACGAGAGTAAGGGATAAAAAGCCAAGAACTAAAGGGTTGAGCACAGTCTTAAAGACGAGAGCCCTACGATCTGCGAGCTGGTGGCCCGAGACCAACGACGAACTGAAAACAGAAATAGCTTCTGTTTTAGTTCAGACTAACGGCCGCTAACCAGGACTAGAGTTGTAAATGTGCGTTGCACTGGCTGGTGGGAAGTGGGGCTGATACGATGATCCCTCATCTTACCACGCAGCATTTTATGCGCCGATGGGTTACATGTAACGCTAGGTAGTAGTACATGTGTACGAGTCAAGGTTAAAATAATGGGAGAAACTACGAAAATGGTAGGTAACTAGACATTTGCCGAGATAAAAAGGGTAGGTCGGCGGATCTCCAGAGGTGTCTTGTACAAGGGACGGATTTGGGGCCTTGTCACCCTTGTCTTGCATTTTGTACATGTATCTCACTTTCATCGAATTTACATCCTTAATCCGTCAATTATCATCACGGGTCTGCTGTAGGGCTGTCAGCCTTATTGGCCAAATTCAATTCAGGGGCTCTCTTTGGTCATGAGATCCTCAAGGTTCAATAGCGTGAGATTCGTGCTAGTGTGGAAGGAGTAGTTCCCCGGATCATCTTGTAGTCAGGGGTTAGTGGGCCTTAGCTTGCAGCTAAAGAAATCCTGACTCGTAAATCCAGGCCTTCATAGCATAACATTTTCATGTGCATACTTGCACAAAGATATTCACTTATGCCCCTCAGGACCAAGGCGGCTTCTGGCTTGGTAAATTCCCTGGTTAGTGGTTCCAATACATACTTAAGCGTCGGTCCAATTGCTGACCCGCCAGGACAGAACAGTCGCTTAAACGAAATCGTGGCTTGTAGGATCTTGCTGAAGGAACGGACAGCACACTTCTTGGCAAAATATATCGTGGTTAGATTAGATTACGGCTCAGGTTCAACGGCCCAATGTTCTTCCGTGCTTTCTCATTCGATCAAGTCTGAACTTCCCTACCTTATGGCTGATATCACACGGCCCTCATTGCATTTTGCGAAATACTCCCGTAATACCTGCCTTTGAATCAAAAACATGAGATTAATTGTTCTGACATATTCCACAGATTCATGTGCCTTGTTTGGATTCATTAAGTCATGGGGAGGTTTTGCAAAGATAAAAAAGAAATTGAGGAAAGGTCCTGAATAGGGTAACCAACGAGCAAGGCTGTTTTCTTTGCATGGTCAGGTTCGAAAATGCCTTGCGGTTAGATAGAACGTTCGATTGCTGACATTGTCTCGTACCTCAATTGAGTGGCCACGTAAGTCGCTCGGACTTTTGTGGAAGGTCCGCTTCGCTCAGTTGCTGTGCCTCATCCTTCTCCTGTTCTGAGTTACGTCAACATATCATGAAACATTGTTTCTCTACGAACTTAAGCTTCCATGATGGGGGTAGTCGCGTGGCCACTTGGCTCCCAATTGCACTAGCTACAAGACAAACCCATACATCTACATATTTGAGAGTGGCTATATTTCAGGGCAGCTGTAGAGTAGAGCTTTCTTTGATTTCGTGATGTCTACCCTTTTTCTCTTGGTGATCTCTAGCTTTTTTCATTTCTCCATGCTTTGGAAGTCACTTTACGAAAATTAAATGTGAGATGCTTCTTTTCAGTAAGGTAGTCGGCGCTTTCCTGTTTCGTATTTCGACATACGTACTTCCAAATCCTTTCGTCTTGGCATCACAACGTCAGTTGTTGTGGTGGAGCACCAAATCGTGATTGGCTGCGCTTACTGGGAATGACAGGTTCAGCTAACCTTCCTCGTTTTTCGATGTGGAGTATCGTGGCCATATGCTCCTGCGGTGTAAGTGAGTCTCGAACAGATATATAAGACAACAAAGGTCGCCGTTCTTTCTTTTCAAACTCATCACTCACATCTCAATCATCTCATCAACTCAGCAATACCACCTCTTCAAAACAACAATACTTCTTCTCAACCCAACAACCATCAACATGCGTTTCTCATCTGCCGCTACTCTTGGCTTCGCTGCCACCGCCCTCGCTGCCAAGGAGACCGTCACTGTCTCCAAGCTCAACATCCACAGCGTCGGAACTCCCATCAAGACCACCCTCAAGAGCGTCTCCTTCACTCTCAACGGAGCTGATGCTAAGAACCTCAAGTGTTCTGCCAAGAACCTCGCCTACCCCACCCCCGAGAAGTCTTACCCATGCGGTGACTCCGACTACTCGTTCCTCATCTGGGAGGGCGAAAAGGAGCAGTTCGGCATCATGATTTACCACGACGTTGGGGATGCTAAGGCTGATCTCCGAGGTGGCCGCGATATCAAGACCAACTGCGATAACAGCCAGGGCAGCGGCCCTGCTGATGAGATCTGCACTCAGGGCAAGCCTGTCTCCTTCAAGATTGACGGCCCTGTTGGCATCTCCCCCAACTAAGCTGTCGCTTCATACTTCGCTACTCCGCTTCCACATCATCATACGATGCAAACTCTATGAGGAATATTCTTTACACGGTCATTGTTTAAACTGGGGATGAGAGAAAATCGTCGGAAGGGGCAAGAAACTCCATTGATCCAGTTGGTTGTTCTGATTGGCAGGCAGTTCTTTTAGTCAAAATAAACCTTTTTCTGACAAATTCCTATCAATACTATGTGAAACATGCTTGCCTCAGAGCCTCTTCCGGAATATGTATGCAGCTGTGACCTTTTGCTAGCGCTTTGAATCCTTCGATCCTTTGAGGCTTTGCATGCAGGTCCCCTTGCTGGCAACCCCTGCTATCGAATACGACTCCAAGGGTCGCCCATCCAAGGTGGAGAGGTCCGCATCCGACATTTTTCGGATACCTTGAAGGCATACCATAAATAGTATCATGTCGCCCAGACTCCAACACGATTGATAGCACAATTAGTGGAAACGAACTCTTCGAACCGCAACGGTGAAGCCTCACAATCATGTTGCTTTCCCTGGTAGGTTTACCCGCTTCAGATATGGATGTTCATGAAAACTGTAGCTCCGAATTCAAAACACATTAACATCTAGAGAAAAAGAAAAGCCTATGAATGAACTTTGACGTGTCTATCCTTAAATCCCTAGCACATTCTTTACAGCCACTGCTTGTTACCAAAGTGAGACACGAAAGAGCCACCACTGCCACCCTCAATGCTGGCCTTGTTGATAACAGAAATAACATGTGTGGCCGACTCTTCAGGAGTAATCGGTCCGGTGAAGTGTGGTGCGTAAACCTGGAACGCAGAAACCATATCGCGGAATCCCTGCAGCTCCTCCTCGGTAACTATTGCCAAGTTAGTATGTAAAGTCGGCTATTGATATGGTAGACTTACTGTTTGACATGTCTTTGGTGGCAACAAGACCCGGAGAGACTGCCATGAACAAGATCCCCTCCTTTCTGTACTGAGCGTCGAATTTGGCAATTGCAATGTTGAGCGCGCCCTTGCTCATGCTGTATGGCGCACCGTCGACGATAGAGAACTGAGTGATGAAGTCGGGATCTGCCATGCCTGAAGAGATGGCGATGATCTTCTTCGCTTGACCCTTGCGGATCAATGGGAGTGCCAAGTTGAAAAGGTGGACATTGCCGAGCGTGTTGATTTTGAAGGACTCGAGCATGTCCTCCTCCAATTGCTCTGGATCTTCACCCCTAGGATTTGTCAGTTCTTGAATTCCTTGGTCAAGGGGAAAGCGACTCACAGGGTGCCAATGGGGTTGTGAGCCGACCACTCAGACTGCAGGGCAGCATTGGCGATGGTGTAGTCGAGACTGCCACCAGTGATCTTGGCGGTTTCTTCGATGAGGTGCTGTTCGAGTTAGTCAACAAAGGCGTTATTAGGCATTGAGAAGAGTGGTAACTACCTTGAGAGAGGCAAGTTTCTCAATTTCTCCTTCGATGGTATGGATATTGGATCTGCCGCTTAGTTCACGCTCGACCTTCTCATCAGTGGCTTTCTTGTTGCGGGCAAAACCAATGATGGTGTTGTTGGGGTCTGCGGAGAGCTGTCGAACGAACTCGAACTATTGAACTGTAAGAAGAAAATCCTCAGATATCTTTAGATAGTAGAAGACTTACACCGAGTCCTCGGGAAGTTCCAGTGATCAGGTAGGAAGGCATTTTGGGATGGTAAGTAAGGTGAGTTGTTATGATGGATGAGGAATGTGTTTGTGTGTTGGAATAATTCCTCTTCTCAACAGCGACAACCTCATCCTTATATATGCCATTCTTTGACGATATGCCTGTTCCCAAATATTGGTTTCAAAGATTATTTGTAATGGAGGTGGCTTCTGTCCCTGACGCACCAGGCCTTCTTGGGCGATGTTGAAGTGGGGCCTCGCAAATTCTTGCCTGCTCTTCTGGCGTAGGTAGAGTAAGCAGCACCAGCAAGCGGAGTTTCGGATATTCATTTCGCCTGCATTATTAATTGGATGGAGAATACCGAGGATCGAGGAAATTCAAGGTGTATATTTGTGGCATGAGATGTTTCGCGCATCGACGCAAGATAGAATTACCTAGGTAGCTTCAATTGGCATATTATTGATTAGAATATTGACTAAATAAATGCAGGAACCGACCGATAGGTCGAGCTAAGAATAACACCTAGTTTATGAATATAGTCTAGGTGGTCGACCGACAAATCATCCTGTACCCAAGCAAGCTCAAGAATCTCCTTCACAGTTTCGATATTTCTGTATTTTCCATCCTCCATTGTCCTATCCAGAAGATCGAGCGTAATCGCTCGCTTCCCATCTTCTTGGGCTTCGAAGCCAAAAATGAGTAATGGCAAGGGCCATTGACAGGTTGGTAGATGGGCAAGTAACTCGAAAGCCTGCTCGACCCAATCATTGAAACTCTGATCCAGTTTCAGAATCCCGGCGGACGCACGCCTGAGATATATCAAAGTGGATAGCCGATGAAGCTCAACTGCCATGTTAAAGGCAGGCTGTCCGTCGAATTTATTGACTTTCCCTGTGTGGTGGTCGCTGATATTTCGCAACTTCCAGTCAAGTATTTGAAGGTAAGTTCTGTATTCTTCTGTACCATGCTTTGGATCTGAAGACACTGTTACTGCATTGAAGGTTTCGGAAAGCAGGTATAGTATCTCGTGTGGGATACCTGAGAGGATTGGCTAAAAGATTGTTAGTTGGTGTTTTCACGTTGAAGGCTAGGAGATAAAATACCGGCCCCCCAGAACAAACGGCTGGATGAAACGTCTCGAAGTCAATACTAGCCGCGCCATCTGCTTCGAAAATGAAATCTGGTTTCCAGTGACGTAAACCGAACCTAGCTATGGTATTGAGGTAGTGAATCCATCCCACAAGGGCCGTTAAATCCCGATCTGTTTCTATCACATCTAGAGCAGATGCCTTGATGATCTTGGCGGCTCCACAGGCGTACCAGAGCCAATGGCTTGTCCTAGTTGCATTTTGCTGAATCTGGCGGTGATGTTAGTATCTATGTCACAGGAGGCCCAATTGGTTCTTACCTCTAGAGTACATAGTATTATACCAGCAGCGATATGGCATGCTGATTCTGTTACGCCAATAAACCCTTGCGTGGACTCAGACAATGCTCTTAGAGCAGCAGCTTTCGGTCGTGCTATTGAGCTTACCGTGTTATCGCGATGGAAGGAAGCTAAAGCAATAACAGACTTTAGGACGGCTGCCGACGAAAGTGTTACATCTGAAAGAGCCATGCGAGTGACAATCTCGGGAACCCTTTGTGCATCTTGTCCGAAACCACTTATGGAAAAGGAAGCTCTTTCTATAACTGCGTGGTGTGAGTCAAATTCGTTCATCATGGGCAGGATGACATACAATACTGGACCGAACTGGCGTCTGACGAGCTCAGCTGCGCTATAGCTCCTACACTAGGACTCTTGAGCAATAATAATCCTCCGTCTTGTTTCTCAAGATATCCAGTATCCGAAGTCTCTGGGAATGTCTCAAGCATTTGATCGGACGTTAATCCATATACATGATCTAAAGCTGACACTCTGTCATGTAGCCTGATGTCTCTCGAAAAGGCGTTGACCCATCGATGATCAGACACCGTGCCTTTCGATCGCAATTGCTTAGGATTTGGTCCAATTATGGCCCGTCGTCGATCATTTCGACGTGGCCAGGACAAACGCAAGCCATAGCCCTGACACTCTACTCCCAACTTGACGCAGCGATTGCATCTGGGTAGCGCTTGATCACAGCGGACCTTTCGAGCTAACGGGGGTCGTCAGCAGAGCCAATGAACGGTTTCTCAGAGCGCAGACCTCGACAGTTTCCACATCCAGCGGAAGGCATTGCTAGGAGTGGGAGAGGCTGAGTAAAGGCAGCTCGCAGAAAGTTGCCAGGAATGACTGTGAGCCCTTTACAGGCATGGCCGATGACAAGGTGAGATTCCCAGCTGCCGTAAGCAGCCACAAGTGGGGCAATACAGAGGAAGGAGGCGGAGCGACTTTTCCGAGCCAATCAGAATGACCAAAAGAACAGGTGCAGTGCATCCACCAGAGTAGCCGTAGGGTAGCCAGAAGAGAAATGAAAGTATGAAATGGATCACAAGACCAACCTGATAAGGTGAATATTCGCATTCCTGTGGGATCGACTGCAAAGTTCTAGCACGATTTATGGTGCTCCATAGGCTGAATGCTAGATCTTGAACTTGCACATAAGGACTGAGGTCTCAAATGTGGTGTTGATGGGGAATAGTATGAGTTATTGGAACAGAAATTGGATATCAGAACTAAACCATTTCTGACAACTAGTAAAGAAGATATGACTTAGAGCTATGTACAATGAAAATACTAGTGGTTTGATACTGGATTTAAAAGAGATTTTTTGTCAAGAGTCCTCTTGAGCGTACTGTGTTAGCTCTTAACGAAGCTAATTGACAGATAAAGTATAAGCAGAGGTTTTGAAGACGCAGTTAGAGCCTGTAACTGTTAGAATCAAGTACGTAGGAGAAAAGACGGGGATATGAGGCTATGAGGATGTAACTCACCAACGAAGGGCTCGGTTCCGGCTTGGAAGCTGGTGGCAACATAGCTGCTAGGAACGCCCTGATTCTTTGTCAAATAGGTCAGGAAGGGGAGCAGATCAGCTTTGAAGTTGCCAATGTTGGACGGCGCTACGAAAGAAAAGACAGTCGTGTCCCCGTTGGGACCCTTGAACAGGCTCCAAGTAGTACCAGCAATAGTAGGCTTTGCGATAGCAGGTTTGTTCTGTTCGGAAATAGGCCCAGCGCCACCATAGGATCCAAGCCAAATCATGATCTCGTATTTGTTAGCAGCTCCAACAGAGGGCGCAAGCCAAAGATCATAGGAGACATCCGAAACCATGCCGGTACCAGTGTATCTTGTAAATATATCAGTATGGTTACAAAATGCAACGACTGGATATTTCTTACCGCCAGGTCCATGTAGTAGGGATCGACTTGATATCAGAAACTTTTTTGTTGATCTTCTCAAGTGCGACGTTAGAGTAAGACTTAACATGGGTTGGGCCTCCAGCCCAGGACCAGGTCGAAGTCCAAGCAAAGTTCTTGTTGTTGACAGAGTTCAAGGTTGTGCACTGAGAGCCCGAAGTAGCGTCACCCTTTCCCCAGTTGTTGTGGTAGAAGGTATAACCCTGAGTGGCAACTGAGCCGAAAGCATCACACCAGGTTGTGGCTCGTTTTTCAAGGGTCTTGGAAGGAGAGGTTGGTGTCGCAGCCGCGAGTGTAGCGACAAATGTGGTCAGTGGGATGGAAAACTTCATTCTGATGGTATTGGTGAAGAATAGATAGTAGAGTCGGCTGATAATGAATAATCGTGAGACTGGTGCGAAATGGGTGACTGGAGAGGCCAAGCAAGCGGGGGTATATATAGATAACTGAATGGTCCTACTCCGGGTCTAGAATCCATTTCGGTTGAACGATAATTACGACACCTACGGATAAACTATCCTGAAACCACTTGTTTGTTTAGTTTGTTGGATACGCGTATTTTAAGTTAGCGCATGGATGGCCCTGTTCCAGTTACGAGGCGGATAATTACAGCTCTTCTCTTCTTCCTCTTCATCCGTAAGTCTTCTCCGTCACAACGTGCCGCGTTTTCCGTCCCAGTGTCCCGTGCCATCCCTGTAGAGGTGAATTAGCACCTGGCTCATCTGCACTCTCCTTTCCAGCTAGTGATTCTACATCAACTGGTTAAGCACAATGCCTGAAAGCGAGTATTCTACTTACAAAAGGCTTTACAGCCAACTCTCGCCGGAAAAACTTGCCGAGCTCGATTGCATTAGCTTGCAACTCAACTCGCCCCAGCCTGCTATCATCTGTAAGCAATGGGGTTATGCTATAGCGGCAAATGAAGATCGCGTGTCTCGGCATCTCGGGGAGACCCACAACGTCGATGAAGCAGCCGGCAGGGGATTGGACGAGTCGAGGCGTTCCTGAAATCTACCGAACGGCCCGGACCCGAGGTGCCTTCGCTTGTGACCTGATGGCAGCGCACCTCATCCTTACCTGAAAAGTCTGACGGGCGTAAGCTCTTGCAGGCATTGCGGTCTGCGATCATCCAGCGATGTTGTTCTTCAAATACATCTCAGAGACATGCACCTAGCGGAAATGAAGCTTACTAGAAAGTCAGGGCGATATTGACTACGAGAGCACATTAAGAGCTGGCTTTTGACAGTAGAGTTGTTGCCCCCATTGCCCGGGAGCAAAAGACGAAATGGGTAGCAAAAACAACATACAAGACACGAATGACTTTCTCTCATTTGATGTCTTTTAATTTGCAGTCTGTCAGGAACAGAAAATCAAGATACAATTATTGGCTCGCCTATGTTAGATTCGCCTCCCTCTAAGGTCTCGGTTAGAAGCCCAACATGTTGAGAATAGACTTCTTCACGGACATGCCATCTTTATCTTCATAAATCATCCATCCGGAAACGGGCTGGATTCCAGGAAACCCAACATTCTTCTTCCCGTTTGAGCCACCCTCCTGCTTTTCCTCCTGTTTCTCCTCCAATGCGCCATCATATTTTGCGCCTCCGCCTTCGCTTAGTCGTTTCAACAGCTGTTGCCGTTCATCATCAAAGTACTCCTCTCGAGCCTCATAGTAAGCCTTGGCAGCCACGGGGTCATAGTCATAGTTTGGGAGTGCTTGGATGCCGATTGACCCTGCTAGCATTCTGCAATTGTGCACTTTGCCATGATCGATGACTTTGACAGGAACGGTGACGAAACCACCTGGAATGTCCTGGGTTTCAACGCTGGGATACGATAGTCCGTCAAGCGTACAACCCCACCCACCATTTTGCGCTTTTCCCTCATCATCCCAGAAACAGAATGCTGTGATCCAGCCGGTCAGAGTGGTTGTACCCGACATGTTATGCATATCGGCGATTGAGTTCCAGAAATTCTTGACGTCCGGGTTGGTTGGCTGCTCAAACGAGAGGATCATCTTTCGAACCACAGGCCTCAATAGTTCAGCGAAACGAGTGGGTTCTTTACCCATCTTTTCCAACTTATCAAGGCGAGATAGGATATTCTCATAGTCAGTGGCTTCTCCGAGAAGCGTGACAGACGGGAGGCCACACGTCAACATACATGTGTACGAGAAGTATTGTTGCATTGCGCCCATCAAGAGCACAGAGCCAACAGCTCGATCAGCATCGGTGGTGGTAGAGAAAGAAGGCAGAACCCAATCACGTAGTGTAGGGTCCTTAATGTTCTTTGCCATTTCCATTGTTATGTTTTGAACAAATGCTCCATAGTCGGCCGTGTGTAAGAACCCGTCTTGTCTGATGACAAGTTCCTTTTTGCCTTTGTGACTAACAAAGAGACGGCGGAGTTTCGCGGCGTTTGCGTTGATGTAAGAACTGAGTTGGGTAATAATAGCGAACCAAACATCCTCAGGGCGAATCGTCAAATGATGATGGTTGCTATATGCATTAAAGGCTGCCCAGACCAGGCCGTTCTTGGAGCCGGATACAAAGTTGTCTTGAATTGATCCATCAATAGAAAATACGCTCTGAATGACCTGCTTGCAGCGTATGAACTCTTTGTCATTGGTCGCTTTGAGAATGTCCTCGACGCTGCTGGCTTTGTCTTGACCCCATGGCCTAGCTGGGTGGTCAACAACAGATACGGTGACGGGCATGGCGAAGTTGGGGTAGGTTTTGTTGATTGGTGCGGGAGTGATACAGAAGTGGAAGTCAAGATGTTATACGATTTTGAAGATACCGGAGATCACAAGCAACTTATACAATTAATCTTGATCAGTTTGAATCGGCCAATACCTAGATAGGATACCACCAAGATTGATACACGTAAGCATAAGCACCATTCTCACGCGGCCCAATTTCAGGCTTTGTTGATTCGAAGTAACTGGTGATCAAAAGACTGTTGCCTGTCTATGAAATAGTTGTTGCCTAACGAATACATGTTGTCTACCGAATCTACATTGAAATAAAGTCTTACACAGGTTGTAACCTATAAGTCCAAAGTACCAAGATAATCGACCTGCAATAAACTATGTGACATATATGTTCTCGTAAAAAAATAATCTCAGCGTCTCGTTCCTATCGATAGGCAGATGTGACTTATGCCGTATCTTTCCTGAACATGATAGAACCACCATTCCAGTGCCCCAGTTCTCCCACATTAGCTCTCTCAACCGTCACAAATCCGTGTCGTTCATAAAAGCTATCAATGCCCTCAAGACCAATTAACCAAGCAGCTACATCAGCCTTGTCAACCCTTTCCAACCCATGGTTCAAGAGCATACTTCCCAAGCCATTACCCTGGAGTGATGGTTCAACAGCCAGCGTGGAGAGGTACCAGGCATCGCGGCGCCGTGAGGTTGTTCGCAATTTGGGTTCAATATCCGTAAAGACACGTGCAAAGGTTTCAGCTGCATGTTGATCGAGATTCGGGATGGGGAAGAGTTTGTTGCGAAGCCAGTACCAAGCGTGAATGATAGGCGAGGCCCAGGCAGCTAAAACGGTCGTCAGTGGTATTACTTGGTGGTAGCGAATATTATTCATACAAGGAGATATCCAGCGTTCGTAGAATGATAGCTGAGAGTCGGGTCGCTTCCACCAAGTGAGGCCCACAAGCTTATCGTCAGTGGTCGATGTAAGAACGTGCAAGTCGTAGTTGGGAGTCCAGTAGCGCGAATAGAAGAGGCGCGTGACTTGAGCTAGCAGTAACTCTGGATGTGTTTGTCGACCCGGGAATAGGATATCCATGAGTTGGTCTTTAGCAAACGCAGCATTCCAGACCTCTACGACCTCACTCACGTCTGAGTAAAGGCCAGGCCGTATGCGGTATGTGCATATCGCCGATCTTTTCTCTGTCTCCATTGTTCTTATCAATCAAGAATTATTGAGGTATCGTTTACTTAAAAACTTGCGGTTGGTGCGTTATTAACGAAGGATTTGGCGGGGATGCTATAATGTGACATAATTACAAATCTCCCATCCGGTGGAGCCAGTCGAGATGCTAAAATAAAGGAGACCAACCGTCTTACTACTGTGGTAATAAATGTTCGAGCTATTCTGTCTCTCATGCATCGCACCGCCGAATTTTTACCCCGCCCAATACGCCCGTAGCGCGATATTGCAGCTGCTTAATAGATGCATGTTAATTCTCTGAAATGAGTAGCAATGCCTTATAGCGTCTACAACAGTCCTGTAACTGCATATCTACAGTTTGGCAGGTTTTGTTAAGAGCATATACTTTGTGACTCTTGATAGCTTCGTTGCAATGCCGCCAGGTAATGGCGGATGAACCAGTATTTCTTGCCGACGAAATGCTAGATTGTGTTAATAAAGATGACTGGAAATGTTGGAAGGAATGTCTTCAGACAGGCTTGGACAAACGAGAAATGGATGTGTTCTCGCGATCGCGTTCGCTATGGTGATGATGCTTCTAAGTTATAGGCTACGTTAGTGCTTATGGCTTGGCCCCGCATCGGTGTCAGTGGCGTTCATTTCCCGCTGAGTAATAGCCCGTAAAGCAGAAGAGCGCAATCTTGACGATGTCCGAGATGCGATGGCTTGGACATTTTCCGTAAACCGAGTATTGAAAGTATGTCATCCTTTAATATACAGGATTATGCATACTAGGTGGATGAAGAATAAAAGGTTCCAGGGATCACGGCAACCTTTTCAGCATCAAATACGAGAAAACAACCCAACCTACCAAATACTATTATCTCCAAATTGTTGCTATGACAAGTACAGAGAATCTATGTCTTTGTGTTACCTGTGGTACGCAATACGATATCCCCTTTGCGGAACGCCCACCTACCTGCCGCATGTGTAATGTATGTTAGCCCTTCAGTAGGTGTATCTGGAACAACTAACATGGTACAGGAACCCCGGCAATTCGTACCACCTTCTGGGCAGTCTTGGACCACCCTTGAGGAATTGCAGACCACCCACAGGAATGAGTTCAAACAAGACGAGAATGACAAGCGAATCTGGTCAATCTTTTCTACACCCCAGGTGGCCATCGGGCAGCGGGCGGTCTTTATCCAGACCGAGTCTGGCAACGTCCTTTGGGACTGCATCAGTTTGCTGGATCAGGATACCATTGATTTCATCAAGTCTCATGGCGGTCTCGCTGCCATTGCTATTTCCCATCCCCACTTTTACAGCACTCACTTGGAATGGGCACGAGAATTCGATTGTCCTGTGTATCTTGCTTACGATGACCAAGAGTGGTTGAACAGAAAAGATACTGAGCATCGAAGAATCTTCTTCCGAGGTGAGACCCAAGAAATTCTCCCTGGGGTGACCATGATCAAGCTTGGAGGCCACTTCCCGGGAAGCTCAGTCCTCCATTGGAACAACAATATTGTGGGTACATGTAAACTCCAAGTGACACTTCATTGGTCGTGAAGCTAATATCCATCGGTTCAGTTTACTGGTGATACTATCGGCATATCCCTGGTAAGTCTATCTTAAACATGTAACACAGAGTTCGGTACTAATAATAATGAATAGTCTGGGCTCAGCCGCTCGCATCATACCGAAGACCACCAAACATTCTTTTTCCACTACGCATTTCCCAACTTCATCCCTCTTGGGCCAACTGCTATGCACTTCATGTGGAAGAGACTTCGCCCTTGGGATTTCACAGCGGTGTACTCATTGTTCTTTAGGACAACCGTACGTGAACCTAATGTCAAAGACTTGATCCTTGAGAGTATGCAGCGTCAAGCAAAGCATCAAGAGAACACTGGACACCCATTGATGGAAGAACAGCCAAGTGTATAACTCATTGGTTTGGCAGACATTTTTACAAGTCAGATGGTTAAGGGTTTCGTAATGTTTGGCTTGGATTTGAGGCTTAAGTAGACAAAACAACTTGCATGTGATAATTTTACTTTCCTATCTATCTATTGATATTTACACAACAGCTTTCCCTCTAAGTGTTTTGCTTCTTTAGAAGACGTTTTTCAAGAGATACCACCCTTTGCGATCAGGCCGATGAAGCTTTAACCAGCGCTAATCAGAATGTAATTTGCCGCAAGAAATTAACCGCTAGCTCAGCATTAAGATCTAAAAGGAACAGTTTACCAATACCGAGTGAAGGTGGATCGGCTTCATGTGTTTGCCCGTAAAGCAATGCATCGGTACATGGGCAACGTGTAGATCCGCTCGTTGCTCCTCACGGACAGCCCAAGTGTTCCGAAATAAAAGCTTGCAGCAACGAAGCATGACAAATGTGTGGATAGCCAAGCATACGACCTCTGAATAATTGTTTAGAAATCATCAACCCCCTCCCTAATAGGTGAGTCAGGGAGCGGGCCGACCACCGCGCCCAAAGGGTCTCTGCTTGCTGTTATCGGCTCCTTGGGCTTTGGTCCTAATAGGCTACTGGCTGGTCGCGGTCTTGTAATCTGGATGCGATAAAACAGTAAAAAAAGATATCCCCCTTCCAGGATTCGAACCCGGGTCCCTTCCCCGATTGTGAACACGTATGAACGCAAGTTAACCATCCCCCTAAAGGGCCGGTACTAGGGGGCGCGCTGACCACTGCGCCAAAGGGGGTCAGCCATGTTTCATATTACCGGCTCTCCGATTCTTAGGCATGATAAGGCTTTGGCAGGCCCCCTATCCTAGCCTGGGAGAACATCAAAAGGACAAAAAGGAAGAATAACCCCTCTTCCAGGATTCGAACCTGGGTCTCTCCCACTCACGTTAAACGCGGTAATCAAGAACTTCAACCCGAGGGAAGCAGACGGAGTGTGCTACCACTGCACCAAAGAGGGTTGCTTTTGTGTTGCCGAATACTAAGTTATTCGGCATAGCCTTCTGGCTGCCTAGGGAATGCACATCGAAATAGGTGAAAGAGCAAAAAAAGGAGACCCCCCTTCCAGGACTCGAACCTGGGTCTAGACCTCCCCCGAGTAGTAAACTGGTACCCCCTCCCTAAGAAGTGAGTCGAGGGGAGCGCGCTGCCACTGTGCCAAAGGGGGTTGGTATTTGTTGTTGCTGGATGTCACATCTCTCGGCATCATAGACCTATGGCTGGTCATTGAATCCTCACTAAGCTACCTGGCACCTGACTACTGCACTGCCACAGCATTTCTCAGTTTCCTCAATGGCATGATGGAAGATGAGTTCATTCGTCGTGGTATAAGGACGGGGGCACAGCTCGCGGGCATATGTCCCCTTTATTCAATATGGAACGGTGATGTACCGACCATTGTTATTTAGGAGACCTGTCACGTCAACGGAAGTCGTTTCCAATCATATTTCCAAAACTCCGGAGGTATGGCAACCATCACGAGCTAGAGGCGCCTAGGCAGTGGAGAGGAAGTCTTGCGCCGACGAACATTGCACACAAATTGGCGGACTGAACACAGGGAATGGAAAGCGCAAAAGGAAGTTCCTACACCCCGCACGTAAAAGGACGCGATTCCTTTTGTTTACTTACGCGTTATTCAGCAGGGTGCGGGCGGTAGACCACTGAAATTCCGGCTCGGCTGTTGGCCAGCTGGCGGACAGTGACATGACAGTGTCACAGCCTTAACTGCACTTAGGGATGGAACCCTCCACAACAGAGCATTAAGGTCCTACTATTTGGCACCTAGCATGAAATAAAATTCTTCTTTTTCCCTTAGACTAGGGTTATCCAATCCCATTCGGTAGACTCGTTGATCATCTCTCCATCCATCATCTTGTAGACGTAAGCTTGCCCGATGTATTTGAAAGCGACAATACCCTCATCTCTCTGAACTTGCCTAATAATAAATGGCATGTTACCCCCTTTGAAGATACAGATACTGTCCCCGGCTTCCATATCCGGGTGTCCGACTCCGATAATGCCCCTTTCCGTCACAAACCCTCGGCATCCACGGGAGCTAAGGTGAAACCCTTTCCCGTCCCTTGCCAGAGCTTCAGTGAATAGCGCTTGTGGGTCTTCGTCACCCTTAATTCGCCTTCGCCTGCCGAAAGATTGATGGATATCAGTCGTTATGCAGTGCCACGCCGCCTCGGAGTATGTTCCACCCTGTGGATAGACCCTGTTGGGATTACGTTGCCAGACGGTCACCGTCTCTGTCATATCAGAGCCAGTTTCAAGTATTGTCCCTACTTCGGTAGCTCTATCGATGATGAACCCTTCCAAGTCTAAAGCATCGTTCGAGAATGAGTCTCTAGTCTCGGCCTTTGTCTGGCCGGCTGCCCTGAACATGGCATAGGAGTAAATCCACTCTATCTCCTGGGCGAGGTCTGCCTGATCGACAGAGGCGGCCCAGTCAGGAACCCATGTTGGCAAACTAGGTGACCGGCTCTTTTCAGAGACTCTAAGCAGGATGTCCAATGTCCCAAGCTTCTCGATAAGAGCACGACTTATATGCTGAAATGCTTCCTCAACAGGCAAGGTATAGTCCGCTGAGGCCCCTTCACCAATGAGACCTAGATAAGCATATATCTTATCTCTCGGATCAGATGCTCCCCTGATTCTTAATAAGTTGACAACTTCAGTTGCTGTCACCAGTTTGTTGTGATTCCGCCGGGTCTCCCTGAGCCCGTTGAATGCTAGCCAAAAGTCGAGAAGGAGTCGATAGCCTACATGACAGCAACCGGAATAATCGTGATGAAATGAATGGTCATATGCCTCTACAAATCTCTCGAACGATAGTTCGGCACTTCCGCAGATCATGATAGCGTCTTTGGGAAGAATGGCTTCCTGTACAGTCCAAGCTCGATTCCACCACGGAAGTAGAACTAGATCGGCCAGAGCTTCAAAGTACTCCGCGGTTGGACTATCATTTCCGCCACCATCAACGGGATTATAGTGCTCATCATCAGCCAAGTACTTGACTAGGTCGAAAGCAAGTTTTGCTGATTCCCCTGGAATGGCATTTGGCCCTGCATCCTTATCTCCAGAAAAGTCCCCTATCCAAAGCAGCGCTCTTTCTGTCCAGGAATAGATCTTGCTCATGAGATTGACCTGGTGCGACTTTTCGAAATTATCGGCCTGATTGATACACACAGCATCGACCCAAATACGTCGTCCCTCTTTGGCTAGCCTCAACCTCTTTAGGGCATTGAAGAGGTTGACAGTGACATCCTTCGCCATACCATCCACCTTGATGACGCGGCAGACTTGAGGGTCTCCCCAATTATACGATAGAGCCTCCTAGTCGGATGTTTCAGTAAGCGGCGTCGTATGCAAGTTACATCGGATGGGATCATCCTCACTGCCGGGAAGTACTTGTAAAATTCTGATTTCTTGGAGTTGCGAGTCAAGCGGCTGATAAAGCAGGTGCTTCGACCCGGCATCTGAAGTCCCGGGTTGGGTCTGAGCATCTCGATCGGCAGTTGACATCCTACTGCAAGGCAACCTTGGTGCTGTCTGAGTGTCTGGTTGATAAGATTGTTTCTACTGAGGCTGATGACGCTGTCTCCGTATGAGCGGGGTAACAGCTTTGGTGCGGCTGCGTTTGTCATGCTTATGCCTCTATCTGGCAAGTTGACAGGGAAGGTAAGATAATCCGAGGCGAAGCTGTGAATATTATGCAAAACAGCACTTTCTCTTCTCATACTATTATGTCTTGGTAATCCTGTTTGCGATCTCTAGTATTCCGTCGAAACGGCCCTCTCCCATACCTTCTTGACAAGGCCACCTCTACCATGACTGGTCGGCCATACAACTTCAGCTAGAGATTCAAGCGCTTGTGGCCAACATAAAATCGCCATCTCTCGACTTTGGCGTCTGACAGCGGTTTGAAAGAAATCGGTACTAGGGTGTATCGTATTATCCCCCTCGTCCTTGGACGATGTATGGCAGCCAACTAGACCCATCAACAGGAGCCACAATATAAATGGATTGCCGGGCGCTCGAGTCTCGGAAAGGAATACGGCCATGTCCTGATGGAACAGAGTGATGGTGTATTTATGCATACGCTCATCAAATGGCTCGGTAACAGCGAGGATAGTTTGCAAGTATACGAGAGACGCAGTGACTAGCGCGCCCCATGGGGTCTCATATGAACTCTGCGGCGGATCGGAGCTTCCAGCCGCTTCTTTCTTAACCGATATGGATTCGAAGTGAGCAAGTACCCATTATTCCAATAACTTTGAGCCCGGTCCTCGCCTCCAGAACTTCTCGAACCCTTCATTGGCAGATATAATACTCCGCTCTGATGTCACATCTTCAATCTCGGAGGTGAACTGGCGAAGGAACTCGACCAGGCTGCGGCCGTCGGCGTTATTTAGTGTTGCTCCGTGGGGCAGTGGTGATAGAAAGAATGGGAAAAGGCGAAGTACTCCAAGCTTCAACGTCCATGACTCTACTGCTCCGGCTTTATGCCATGTGTATATCATCTGAACGAGCTCTTTGGCGGTGTAGACTGGCTTGCTACTCCCGAAACGACATATACCCCTGAGAAGGTTATTGAGACCGTATATATATGCATATGCCCTGGAGGAGATCAGTATCGTGGCTGAGCGGGGTGGATAATTCACTTACATGCCAAAGTAGCGATAAGATAACTCCTGATCAGTTGAACGGGGGGCCAATTCTTCATCATCCCTGTTCCTTTCCGCATTCTCGATGATTGCTAAAATCCCACCGACGTGAGTTTGGGCTGCCAGCATCTCGCCGTTACAGATCTGGAATGGTGAGTTAACCAGGAACTACATGGGCTTAAAAGACGGTCTTACCTCTGTGAATACCAAGGTGGCCATTTGCCTGATGATGAGTGTATCGCATTTGTGGCTGTCGGCGGCGATCCATCTTTTGATGTATGACATGACTTGTACCCTATGGTGCAGAAACGTTGTTTCAAAGGGGTCTAGGTTTCCATACTCGTACCAGAAGTGCATACCGGCAAATAGCATGGTACTGCGTAAGGCAAAAGAATCGTCTGTCAGGTTCATCCTATTTTCGGATTATTGTTAGTACTTTCGGCAAATACACTAACGAGATACAGGGACTAACCAACTGATGACAGGCGTTCTCGGAGTATTTTTGCGTCCTTGTGAACACTTGAATACTGTTCATGTCAGAAGAGGACCGTTGCAGAATACCTAGAAACATTACTCACAATACTGAAAGAGCTCGTGAGATCTCAAAGGCATCTCACAGGCCACCCTGTTATATCCTCTATCATGATTCAAATACGGTAATTGGGCAGGTATTTTTGTGGTCTGGACGGATGCTATCTGCTGTGGCAGTCTTTCAACTTGCCAAGAAGGTGTTTTCTCCCAAGGTTTAGCACCTTTCTGCTGCGCTCGACGTTCGCGTAGAGGAATCTTCATTGGACCATAGACGCAAACCTTGGCAGCTTTGGCACAATTGTTACTAGGAGGGTTTTAGTATATACGCTACCAATACGAGTAAAGCAGGGGATATATACCATTCCGGGCGCTTTTCATCGCAAGCTTTCTTGCGGGTTCGACAGGTTGTACAACCTGTCTTACTCCGCGTGTAAGTTTGTCGTACGCTATTGCTATCGTTGGTCATTTTGTCACATGTGTTTTCATCTTTGCGCATCTTGAAATGAGTTAAATATTAACATACTTAATTAAAAGGGAAAAGGAGACAAAATGTCCGACCGCCGGATATCGGATCCAATAAGTGAGCACTAAAACAAGGCTGTCTAACTGCTGAGTCATGGACGTGGTCCATATTCAACGACACAACCAATGAAATGGATGAATGCCATTCCTGCGAAGCCAATGTGACATCATTCGAGGCTGTAAACTTTAGCGAAAAGCAAACAGACTGGAGACGGGTAATTTCAATATCAACTATAGGCAACAATCCATAGGGCTGTCGAACACTAGGGACGATATAGGCGATAATATGACTCTTTAGCGGGGAACAATGTCAATGCTTCCATGATCTTCAAACAGTGGATGGATTAACCTTGTAAATGGCATTCTCCACTGCGACAGATCCATCCCCATCAACCACCCATCGAAGCTCACCCACAAACTCAGACCGCTCAACCCACTTGAATTCAGGATGGCTGGTCTCCAAGATCGGCGCGCTCAACCAGTAGTTCTCACCAAACTCAAGAGTCTGAGCCTTTGGTCCTCCAGTAAAGACTTCCATCCACTTGTCGTCGATTTGTAGAACTCCTGTGAAGTATACATAGAAGCCATGTCCTTCCTGAGATCGAAATTGCACCCGAACATCGAGATGTCCCGTGTTTGTCTCAGGGTCGCGCTGAGCATTGTAAGCAAAGCATGGTGGTGATTGAAAGGTCTACATACCAGAATCCAATCGGCGCCTCCAGGTTGGAGCTCAGCCTCAAATCCACCGCCTTTGATATGGCCGTGCGTCAAGAAAGCTATAATACGATGGTTGTTCCCTTTGGCCTCTGGAATTACTAGAGCTTTTGCAGGCGATGTGTACAGCCGCATAGTGAAAACTTGTTCCAGTGATGGTGCCATGGTGGAGTCGAGGGGTGAAGTGTGAGGCCTTGGGTTGATGGGAGAGCCTTCCGAAATGCATGCTACCTTCTTTGTTTTATCTAGGTAGCTTACTATTTAAGCGGTTTGGCCTTCTCATTGATGATGGACAACGCGCCGAATCTGATTATTTTGCTAACCCGCCTCTATGTCGTAACCGAAACAGTTTTCAAGATGCATCTTAGACCCTATTGGACGATAGACTGCAATCAGTTGTTTGATGGTTACTGTTGGAGCTTACAAGGACGGCTCGGGTCACTAATCCGCATGCGCCAATGGGATTCGAGAGCACCGAGTAATAACTTGATATGATGCCATAGATAAGGGAAGACAGTGAGCTTCGCATTTGCTGGCGCAATTAATCATTGACAAAATCAAGACGGTTAGTTGCATTTCTGTGGGTTACACTGGTGCGATGCCCGCGGACTTTCTCGTAAGCTGCCGATTATGAGCATCAGTAATCATGTCCGACTGGCGCCACAATGCAGCGGCCAATGAGATGATAACCCCTGCAATGCAACACCAATGCGCTGATGACCAATGAAGAGTTATAATTGTTTTAACTTCTAAGCAGACATCGGATGTTCGTGGATGTTGGAGTTAGTAATTGGCAGATATCAGCGACGCATTTTACCAGTAGTTGGAACGATGTAAAGCGAAAGACACCAGTGTGGGTTAATCAACAGTGATATTTTGCTAAACGTCAAGCTATCTTATCAATCGTGGAACCCGTTCTTACCTTTCTCTATCTGCATATCTGAGAAGCAGAGCATTCAGGATGCCTAGTCAAAGATCTTCAAAACTCTTTGATCCAACCCAAGTCGGCGCTTTCAACCTCCAGCATCGAGTTGTGCTTGCACCCTTGACTAGAGGTCGCGCAGACGCTGCTTCAGTCCCAGCGCCTTATGCAACTGATTATTATGCCCAGCGCGCAACACGTAAGATGATTCAACTACCTGGAATGGCCTTTGGGATTGAACTAACAATGTTGTAGCTGGCGGCTTACTTGTCATGGAGGGAACCTTTATTCATCCCGAGGGAGCTGGAAGACTGTACTCGCCAGGTAGGCATTTACTTTCAGCAATGGGGTGTCTCGTCCTAACAAAAAGCAGGCATCTACTCAAAGGAACAGATCGCGGCGTGGAAACATGTCACTGCCGCAGTCCATGCTAAGGGCGGATTGATCGTAGTTCAGTTGTGGGCTTTGGGGTAAATTTGAAATGGATCCTCCATGAGTATACCGTCACTAACCAATATCAGACGAATCGCGGAACCTGACCTGGTCTCAGCAGTATACAGTCCAGGAACGAAGCCATATTTCGGCAACGACGATACCTCACGGAAAACTCCGGATAAGGCTGCTATCATCGAGAAGTTTACTACGATGTCAGAAGCTGACATTGATCGCTTTGTTGAACATTATCGCCAAGCTGCCCTGAATGCTATGGAGGCAGGTTTCGATGGTGTTGAGTTGCACGGAGCCAATGGATACGTAAGTCTCTTTCGACAGTCGCTGGGCTATATCCTTGACTAATTTTGGCCAAAGCTCATCGACCAGTTTGCAAGTGAACATCCGACTCAACACTACAGCGTCGGTCTCTAACAGCAGCGTAGCTTCAATCCACAAGTAACGATCGAAAAGACCAGTACGGCGGCAGCGTTGAGAACCGTATCCGTTTCCCACTTCGAGTCGTCAATGTAATCAGCGAGGCTATCGGAGCTGAACGAGTGGGAGTTCGCATGTCACCGTTTACGCGCTTTCAGGGTATGCGCGAGGCAGACCCATTGAGCCTTTTCGTCCCATGGGCACAGGCCATCGTTGATTCCCAGCCGTCTATCGCTTACCTTCACGCTATTGAACCTCGCGCCGATGGCGCGGTTGATACACCAGACCATCTTCAGGAGGGAGTCGAGTCTTTGGGTCCGATTCGAGAAGTTGCTACTCGGGCTGGCGTCAACTTTATCGCAGCTGGAGGATTCACACCTGAGTCAGCTCTCGAGCATGCCAGTGAGACCGACGATCTCGTCGCTTTCGGTCGGCACTTTATTCGTAAGCACTGCCCTACGCACGCATCGATCTCTCCAAGCAATTGACAGTGCATTTGTTAGCAAACCCTGATCTGCCAGCTCGTATCAAGAACGGGTGGGCACTCACCAAGTACGATCGTTCGACATTCTACAAGACAAATGAAGTCGGATACAGCGAGTAGGTTGCCCATGAGATCAAATCATACTTGCAAATTCAGAACTAACCTTTTTTGTAGCTATACTGCCTATACTGTGGATAAGGTAGCGGCTTAGATAGGCATTTTGAGTAGACGATGGTGACTATTACTTAGCAATGCGCGTTAAATAGAGTACAAATTGTTTTCGGTATCAACTTTCGTAAAAATGAAAAGATGTGGTTTTTGTACGGAATCTACTCTAAGCTCGCTTGATTTTGGCTTATGTTTGTGAAAGTCCGGTATTGCTCTTTCACAGCTGCCAACTTGAAGCGGCTGCCACGTTAGACAGGTAGTTAAAAGAAGAATTATCCTCTAAGACTTAGCTTACCGAGATAAAGTAGCCTAAGATTCAGTCTAAAATAGCATAAGATAGCTAAAACATGTTGTCTCTCATGCTTCTGATGGCTAATTCTTGATAGCCTACGGGTCGGCTACAAAATAGAGCATCGAACGGGTCTGAAGGGAACCTCAAACCGCCCTACGTAATTACAGTGACCTTGATTTAGCGTTTCAGTGATAGCGAGTCAAAAAGGCGATCTGGAATGATGTGTCACCGCCAACCGGCAGGCGAATAAGCAGAGTGTCGGGAAGATTACTCGTACCTCCGCTCAGTAAGCATCCCGACCCAAATAATACCAACACCGCAATAACTGATGCCCATAATGAGATCTATATATACATCTAAAATTGTTGTGTAGAAGACATGTTTCTTATCGTCTCCCCACTACACAAAGAAACCTATCATCTCAATCAATTCTCATACTCACAATGTCCACCCAACAAACAGCCAAGACGCAGTACGTCGCATCTCCACATGGCGCTAAGTTCGCCTACCGACAGATTGGCGCTGCTTTGGGCACACCACTCGTCGTCCTAACCCACTTCCGTGGCACAATGGACAAGTGGGATCCCCTTGTCATCAACACTCTGGCGGCCAACCGTCGCGTCATCACGGTTGACTATGCGGGCGTTGGTCTAAGCACTGGCGAAGTAGCCAACTCCATTCGGCAATCCGCAGCCGACATCGCACAGTTCATCGAACTCATCAAGGAGCCAGAGGTTGACCTTCTGGGGTTTAGTATCGGGGGATATGTCGCCCAGATGATTGCACTCAACTCTGATCCCAACGCACGGGTACCAGCCATGGAGAAGTCCTAGCCCTTTCTCCCAACGATGATGTTGGTGCTGTGGCTGGTGTGAAGGATGTTAACATTGACGTCTTCAAGACTCTGTTCTTCCACAAGAACCCTGAAGGTGACGCTGCCGCAGAGGCGTGGTGGGGTCGCATTCATGAGAGGAAAGAGTCAACTTGTGGTGAAGAGGTTTCTGAATGGCTGAGCAGTGGTTACAAAGACCAAGGAAAGGGCATCAAGGGCCAAGCGACACAGGGTCAAACCTTTACGATGAGTGCCGACAATAGCCGGGGCGAAGAGGGAGCTTATGATCGACTATCGGAGATCAAGATTCCCGTCTTGGTAGCAAATGGCAACGTAAGTACCTTTCCTTCATTCAGAATTGGACATATGTACTAATGAATGAAGAACGATTATATGATTCAACATCAAACAGCTATCTCATCCATCAAAGAGTACCCAACGCCCAACTGATTCTCTACCCCAACAGTGGACATGGATTCCTCTTCCAGTACGCAATCACTTTCGCCAAACATGTCGAGCTGTTTCTGCAGAGTTAGGCTCCAAGTTCAGGTATGATGCTGGTTAGTCTATAGATCTTGTAATATCCATAGAAACCTTTCTTCTTATTCGTGGCTACATACATTCTGGCAACATGTGACCTCCGTCCGATATCTTGGGATGATAGCACCCAGGCTCCTACGTTCTTTTAATTCACTCCTATTTTCATTCTGCCCTAGATGTCCTGTGTTACCCCCGCGCTCTCTCTCTCCCTTTCACACTTCGAGAGAATGTACAATTAATCCTCGTCCACTAGAGACATCTTCAAAGCCTTTCGGATATCCTTCGGTCTGACCGCAGGCGTTCTTCCCAAGCAGACAGTCGCGTTACAGAGACCTATTGAATAAGAATCAGCTAAGGGAGGATCAGAAGGGCTAATCACTTACATGTTATCAATCGTTCCACATCGACCTTCACTTTTGTATCCCTCTTTGTAGGAGTTTTCCACTGCTCTTGTGGCTGTGGCTTTGGGGGCGGCGGCATCGCTCCCATGGCCATACCCATCATCCCTGTGGGACAATGGAATGATTGCGGGTCAGCACTGAGTGCTTCTTCATCTTGGTCTAGAATGCTGGTTGCGTCGTTGGAGGCATCTGGTGGGGTCACTGGTCCATCGTTCTGAACTTCTGCAATCTCTCTCGCATCTGCTCGTTCAAACATCCCCATGTCGATATAAGCAGTTACAAAGTCTTTGCCCGCTGGTATAGTGACTCCATATCCTCTCAAACATATTTCAATCTCATCTGCATCAAAGAAGTCCCCGTCATAGTTAGGATCAATGATTCGTAATTGGGGGTTCAGGCGAAGATCTCGAGTCTGCTCAATGGATGGGCCAAAAGGTCCCATTGAGAATCCTGACATCTCTGAAGGCATGTATGCCTCGTTTTGCATGTAACGATTCCCGATGGGTAAATCACCGGTTCTATTCCCGTGCTCAGGGTAGAAGAGGCCGGCGCCACCGACATTGGTGAAAGGAAATCTCCAGTTGTTCAGTGTCGCATCCCGAGATTTACGGACTGTTTCACCTATTCGCTTGGTGATCTCCTCTCTAGTCTCAAAGTGCATACAAAACCCGAACACCTTCTTGTACCAAGAGGGGGGAGAGTGGCGCATGGAAGCGAGGAGGAAGGCAGCTTCTTGGGATGCTCGTTGGTACCGTCTGCCAAAGGTTGCTTCTTGGGACGAATAGGATCGAGGGGAGCAGAGCGACGAGTCCCAACTAGCGCCTGGGAGTTGATACATGTTGTACTGTGGGGTTTGATTGATCGGCATCTGAAAGTAGGAACTTGTGTCGCAAGCTGACGGTGTGGAGTTGTACTCTTGCATTGGTGTAGGCTCAGGGTTGGCAGTGTATCCATAGTCAACCATGTTATCAAATTCAAGCTGAGGTACATAATCCATCATGGGAAAGTCAAGGGCGTTGATTTGGTCTGTCGACAAGATATAATCGGTTGACACTACAGCTGGTGTGTCATCGATAGTCGTAATTGGACCCGGGTCTTCATTTTCCGGTGAGTCCGGTCCGTCATTCTCGACATCTCGAGCACTAGTAAGAATATTGATGGTAGACTTCTTGATATGCTCAACGATATCAGGGTTGTTCTTGAGAGTATCCTGCTCAAGAATAACGTTCGTAAAGTTGAGAAAGTCTTTACCCATGTCCTCCTTGGACTTTTCCAGCTCTTTAACCTTCTGTTTCAAGACATCAATGGCGGACTCTTTCCGTTGTCGGTATGCACGCTGAGCCATGCGATTCTGCATACGTCTCCTCTAATTGGCCAGTCAGACATGCAACATCTGGGATTAACATGATCGACGGGTCGGCAGGAGAGCTTCGAAGAATGCGCCAACTAAATGGGAGGGTACAGAATACTCACGTTACTAATTGGTTCACCAGTGGGCGTTTCCACGGGGCGTCTCCCCCTTCTGGTCCCCAAGGCCGAGACTCCCCCTTCATCAGTACTACTGGTGGTCCTGGTACTGGAGTCTGTACTAGATATAGGACTCATGTTTTTCAGTTGATTTTGAGAATAGTTGAGGCCGTAAAGGATGAGTAAAAACGATCGGGATGCTTATTACTCGGTCTGATGACGTTGGAATACGAGTCAGTGAAACATGCGGAAATTGGAAATAGCAGCCAAGAATGCTGATCATGAGAACATATACATCATCCCACGATCGTGGCCGTAGGGATTGCGGCCCGTTGAATAAAGGGTCCAGACCTTCGTCAACGCCTCAGCTGAAGAACTATCCAATGAGCCCCTACGAACCTTGTGACTAATTGATGACATAGCAGTTGTGTTCATTGTTTCAAGACGCCGGTACTCCACTGAGACACCGGTACTCCACCAAGACGCCGGCATACATACCACCATACACCAACGATTGCGAGAGCTGGGGCATGGTAAAGTCATTAATGGCTATTCGCGACAAGCTGAACATACTGGTCGCGATGCAATTTTCCACCTGTCATGCTATCATTCTGTGGCTTACTACCCCACAAACAGCCTTATCGCGGACGATGACGTGTTAATTAATTATCGTGGAGGCTTCATTTGAGGGACCCATTCTCGGGGACCTCAACTCGTCTTACGTCAGATTTTGGACTCCATTTACTGCAAGTGTGGCGCCATGGCGCACCGGCGTCTTCGTAAACGTTCTGCCGGTGTCTTGCTCCAACAACTCAAAAAGAGGATTTTGTAGGTTGTTGGGTGCACAATATCAATCAGTGCACAGCTTCAACCAACAACTGTTTTATCATTTGCTTGTGTCCTTATCACAAGGGTCAAGCCACTGTGGTGGAACCCCGTGTCGAGGAGTTAATGCTCCTTGTGGTTTAGTATGGAACAATCTGGACCTCTGTGCAACGGTATTTCTTGCAAGCCGATGGCACCGTAACTTCGACTGCGAAACGCATGTCAGGGTGTCGGGTACGACTCAGTTGAGACAATTTTGTCGCTTTCACGTTACTTTAGGCTTGTATTTAGGTAAGTTAAGGCTTGAGCATAATGTCACTGCTACCTAGGATAGTTGGACCCTTGGACCCTTGGACCCCTACTTTCTGCTCTTTTTTACTGACCTCGACCTTCTTGGCGCAAAACACGTAAGCCCATAATAGGTACTTGGGACCAAGTATTGTTGCTCGTGGCATATGCACTTTAGAGTGGTAGAAAGTCTTGACAAAGATCAACCATATTACGTGCATGAACAGAGAAAGTCACCTGAGCAAAGCTAGGATCTGTTCAGACACAGACCGAATAACCTCATCACTAGATCTCCAGTACAGCTCTGTATCGCATCTTGTTCTGCTCAACCAACTCAAACACCTTCTTGATAGTCTCGGCCCCCTCATGCTTGAAGATCTGAACCATAGGCTTAATGCCGTGACGGCTTGAGAATTCGAGCATTTCATCATGAACACTGCGAGAGCCGACTAGACTTGAAAAGACATGGTAGCCTTGAAAGAACATGGCTCCAGCACTGGTGGTCTGTTAGCCTTGTATAGTAGTAACAGGGATGATGGCACTTACGGTAGGCTCAAGGGCCCATTGACAGGTGCCGCTAATGGAACAATGACTCCGTCCCTAGCCAGGAATTCCTTTGTCATGACTCTTTAAGGTCTTTGTTAGTAATCAGTCTATGACTGGAAATGAAGGGCTTACCGATCCCAGTCAGGATACTTGGTCCCACAAACCACCAGAACATCAATGGGCGCTTTGACCTCGTCGAACATTTTCTCAATCAAGTGAAACTCCTTCGCACCAAGCTCTCGTGCCTCAGCTTCCTTGCTGGCGCTTGTGCTGTAGATGACAACATCCGCCCCCATTTTGTTGGCATACTGAATGGCGAGATGTCCCAATCCACCGATACCCAGAATGCCAACCCTCTTCTCTGGGGTGACGGTAGCCTTCAAGGCAGCGTAGACAGTCGCGCCGGCACATTGAAGAGGAGCGGCATGCTCACTAGCAAGGCCATCGGGAATCTTATGTAAGAAGGTCTCCTTGCCGATGTAGTAAGAGCCAAAGGTACCATTGTCAAAGTCTCCTTCACCGAAGATGACACGATTGTAGCAGTAGATATCCTTGCCAGACAAGCAATATTTGCAGTGGCCACATGCGTCTCGGTGGAAGCCACCACCAGCACGATCACCAATTTTAAATTGGGTGACGAGAGACCCAACTGCTTCAACGATACCGACACCTTCATGACCGAGGGCTATCGGAGCTCCCATCTGACAGAATACGATGTCTGTATGGCAGACACCACTGTGAGTGATGCGCACCAGGATATCATGGGGACCGAGATTGGGTATCTTGACTGAAGTTGGAGTGAAGCCTCCGTTGCCATCACCGGAGCGGTAGATGGTGTATTCGGTGCCAGCAAGGTTTTGTGACATGTTGATCAAGGGAGTAACTAAACTCCTACTGCGTGGTGGGTTTTATAAGACGGATTGTAACGGTACAAGAAGAGTGAAGTGTTATAAAGCGTTTGTTCTTTGCTGGATACCATGAACGTGAGGGTCATCGGATTTATAGTACCACTGAAATGATATAAGTCACTTTGTACATTCTGTAACTAGAGCAGGTTACTATTTCATGCGATATGGGTTGGTTGTTTTGGTGCCATCGGTCAATGTTAGTAATCGTTTCAAGATCGGGAAAATTACTAAGTTGGCTTGCAGCTATCCAGCTTGCAGCGTTGCACACCACTATTTCCTCTCCTGGTCTAGCGGCAACAAAAATATTCTAATCATGCCCTTCCGTAATAATTTGCCCGGTATCTCCCTCTGCCAGCTTGGTCGCTTTGTCTAGTGCCCACTTGAAGGAGGACGCTCCGATTCGACAGAGTCATCCTTGGGCCTCGGTGGCAGATCCCACCATGGAGCGTTATCTGTCGCCATCGCGATCATCCCACAGGTGCAGGGAATGCAAACGTAAATCAGCGTCCAGAGGCCAAACCTCTTCACTTTGACGTGCGCTGGGAAAGGATGTCAGTCGAACGTTGACATGGAAACAAACACCAAAAACAAACCGTATTTCACATAATACTTCGTCCAATCAAAAACAGTTGGTTTGGCCATTTGCTAACGAATGCTGTATAGCTTCTGTTATATAAACGCCGAGAGCAATGCAAGATTTGAAATAATGGATTGGTCTTGTGTGAAGGTGAATGGTGATGGACAAAGACCCGAGTTGAAGGTCGGGAGCTATGTTGGCTGCACTGACGTCATTGATCCTTCAATCCAAGATTCACGACCCCGCAGTCACATCAGATATACTTGGGGGCCGTTTTTGGACATGAATAAGTGACGAATTAAGCCTATTAGCTGTGTCTTGAGGTGCTTTCATGCGAGTTTGAGAGGCTTGTTTGTCGTCCAACCACTGTGGAGAAGAGCTAACTGTGGCGGCCAATATGTCCTACTTCGTCCAACGGCTAATTTTCGTGATTACCTATCTTCTGGTCGGGAGAGTTACAAGGTTGCAGCAATGCAAGGTGCGGCGCAGCAGTACATTTTGCTGATATATGCTTACCTCTTATCCACTATAGAATGGTGACGTTCTGAGTATGTTTGTACTACTGCATCTTTCGAGATACGAGCGTAAGTGGCCAACTGATTTTGGAAACTATGTGTTGTTGGAGAGTCGGCGGGGAACACTTACTAGGACCTTTGAGATACGTGCGATCTGATAAGGGCTTCGGTGATATTTACACTTTCTACGGGGTACTATAACTCCTTTGCCCACACATGACCTCGTTTCTTTTTGCCCTGCCTATATTTGGGCATAGCATAAATACACTGCTTGCCTTGCTTTGATCCGCCTTTTTTCCTCTTCTTTTCACCTACCTACATCAACAAGACCACAACCGTGCCTCCTCAATAAGGTCAGTAACTCCCTAGGGATAGTTGGAAGTATAGACCTGACATACATAACTGCTACACCTCCTCAGCAAACATCGACCGCACGTCACAATGCCGACCCCTTGAGATACGTGCGTAAGTAGCTGAGGGTTTCGGGAAACTGTTTGCTGGAGAGCTGGGTAGGATTATCGCTTGGACCTTCCAGGGAAGTTCACAGGTAACTGGACTTTTCCAGATACGTGCGCAAGTAGCTGGCTATTTTGGGGAACTGTTTTGTTGCTGGATAGCCGGTGGTGGGGAGGTATCTGACTGTCTTGGGGAACTGTTTGGTTGGTAGGACACCGTGGGCATGCGATGCTATCTTTCCAGTGACATCCTCAGGTTGCGTTGGCGGATTGGAGATGGGTCTGAATTGGACGATGTCAGCAACATTCATGTCATCAATCACCCAAAGGCAAAAGAACTGGACCAACCGGGGTCAAGGAAGCTGCTTGCGAAGCGGAGTGGAATCTCATTGAGGGACAGGGTAACAAAGTTCGTAATCTTAGTCGAAGATAGCCAAAGTAATACACGTCGGGTGATTATCTCAGCTCGCATAACCTCACCAAGCCATGTCATCTCTTAAAGCCTCATTGTTTAATTCTTCTGGCACACTGCCTAGAGCCGGGGGAGAGGTGGCTGTTGTAGCCGCCGGCGATAGAAGGCGGTATGGAGAATCAGAAGACTGGCCGACTTGCTGCGAAACGTAAGTAAAAGAAATTCAGGATCCGATAATCGGTATTAACTCTTTGAGATGCTAAATATTGAGAAGAAATGTCCTGACAAGAATTACGTAACTGTTGTTCCGGCGGCGGTTCACGTCAGTTGACATGATAACGGGTTGGCCTGTCGCGACAGGCACGCGTTAACACTTACGACAGGTCAAATGAAAGGACAATGATGCTTCTTACAGCACCCAGAGTAGATTTAAAGAAGGGGAAAGAGATAAGAATTGGGAAGTCTCAACGTTTGCTCGATTGTTAAGGAGGGCAAGAAAAAAGAATGCCCCCTGATGGAATCGAACCACCGTCTCCCCGCCCTTCAAGCCTCCCCTCCTTCGAGGGTATTTTTGTTTCTTTTTTACCGGCATTCGAACCAATACTAGTTGTCGTTGATCGGCAGATCAGGGGGGTTGTGCTAACCACTGCACCAAAGGGGCTTTATTTATTGTTAACGTATCGTTGAATAAAGGATCCTATAGACCTAAAGCAAGCCGGGCACAGCACAATACACTACAACACAAGATGATCTCTGCCATAGCTGGTTAGGCATTGGGTTCCGTTATTGTCACAGGGTAGAGGGGCATCTCCCAGATAATTCTCAGAACTTACGCACCCGTTACACCGGCCAACAGTGCTCATGTTTGAGAATCTAGCTTCCTCGACTTCCAGGTTGACCCCTCGGGCAGGTCAAATCGCGGGCTCTACTCGGGGTTTGCTTATGGCACACCTGGTGATAAAGATGCCCGCAATGCGTACCTTGGGTACATACTTCATCCAAGTAATCAGCAGGTCAGAACGCGCGTAAAAGCAACTCTAACCCATTTGCGTCGGCACGCGATGAATCGCAACCAACTTCGTCGTCGAGTGTCAACACAAAGAAAACCCCATTCGCTACTGTCTCTTCATCCAAAATCTCAGCAGGTCAAAACGCGTGTAAAAACAAAACAGCACAACGAAGCGGCAACTTGACTTCTTCCTCCTTGGCTTCTGAGACCAGCAGTCCCTTATGACTGATCAGGTTCCTCCCACAGGTTCAAAACAGCCCATAGCCAGTCAGGGTCCCTCCAACCATAGGGCTTATCACAGCTGCAGTCTTCCTTCTCAATAGCTGTATCAACAGCGGCTTCAAGCCGGACATCCTTCTTCAGGGCAAGCTTCTGCTTACCACTACAGCGGGCAATCGTTATCAATGAGAATGCTGTATAGCCGAAATGGTTGGTATTGGCGTACAGGTCATTGGGCGGGTTGTTGAGGGCTTCTTCGATGTCATCTGTGTGATGCATCTTCAAAGGTGGTTGTTGTGAAGGTCGGTTATTGTGATGACTGACGATTTGTTAGTCTAGCAGCCGAGTGTTGAATTATTGAGGATGCCAAGAAAGGTGTTCACGGTCTCAGTGAGTTTCTTATCGTTTGTGGGGTAGTTCCGCCTGTGTTCCTTGATGCTGCCATGCAGATATTTGACAATATACATTGTTCCCTCTCCTGATCTAGCGCCGGCGGGCATACTAATCATGCCGGTCCACAATATTTAGTAATTTATCCCGAACCAATGAGACGCGAAGTTCTGCTTACGTCGCATTCAATGAGACGCATGTCGGAATATTGATTGGTGTGGAGTTGTGTAAGCAGTCTTGGCAAGCCATCGCAGGAAGTGCTCAGTAAGCTTTATGCATCGTCAGAAGATGTCCATCGAGTTGTACCTTGTACAGAGAAGCGATATATATAATATGTTAGTTGAAAGCCAAATCATGATATCACTTCTCATCATAAACTATCTGAAACGATATTCAATTATACAACTTTCACTTTTCACACAAGTATGACTTCGCCATTCAAAAACATCCTCATTGTCGGGGCTACGGGATCTATCGGGGCTATTATGCTCGACGCTCTAGTCAAGGAACCCTCATTCAACGTCACAGCTCTCCAACGCTCATCATCCAAAGGAAAGCTTCCATCAAACGTCCGCGTCATCACCATCGACGATTCATACCCTTCCGAAGCACTTGTTTCAGCATTCTCTGGCCAAGATGTCATCATCAACTGCATGACTTCCCTTGCCGTCAGTGATCAGCTCCGTTTCGTCGACGCTGCAGTCGATGCCAAAGTCAGACGCTATGTTGCTTCTGAGTATGGTCTCAATAACAACAAGCCTGAGGCAAGAGCGCTCAACTCGGTCTTCCGTGAGAAAGGCGAGGTCCAAGACTACCTCAGATCCAAAGAGTCTACAGGCTTGGAGTGGATGGCTATTGCTTGTGGTATGTGGATCAAGTGGAGTGCACTCCATGACTTTTTGGGAATGCACATCAAAGAGAAGAAATTTGTTGTCTGGGATGATGGTGAAGGCTGGTTCAGCACGACGACTGAAGACAACACGGCTCTTGCCATGGTTAGTGCTTTGACCAAGAAATGGGAAGACACAAAGAACAAGATTGTCTGGTTGAGTGACTTTGCCATCACACAAAACATGTTGCTTGAGTCCATTGAGCGTCTCAGTGGAGAAAAGTTCACTATCGAAAAGGTCAACACTGATGAGCTCATTAAGGAGAAGCAGGATGCAGTTGCATCCGGCGACCCGTATGCTGTATACTCCTTGATTGAGACTGGATTTGTCACTGGGAGGTTTGGTGGTCATCTGGAAAAGGAAGGCCAAATCATGAATGATGTCTTGGGTCTGCCTAAGAAGAACCTTGATGAGGTTGTTAAAGCCGCCTTGAAAGCTGTTTCTGAGTCTTGATTGCAAGATGAGAATCGAAGGAACTAGATATAGAAACGCAACTTACAATTATAGTATACTTCGTTAAGCTGATTTCTTGAGTAACAAAAGACTCGCCATTTTATCAGTCGAATCGACGCCCTTGATCTTCAGTTCACCACTTCAGCGAGCATGGAGTAAAATCTCAGGCTCATTCACACCGCTAGCCCTGGCGAGTTCCAGGCAAACACGCCTCCGGTCCATTCTCTGCCGCCTTTCAATATCTGTCATGTTTCGCAGGTGTTCGTCATCCCCGCCCGCAAATTTCCACCCTGCAGACGCGACCAGTTGCCACGCGAACCCGATCAGGATGTCGCCTCTGCTATCATCCGCGTCTTTCCAGTGGTACATGCAAAGGATGGCCCATATGGTTTCAATTCCCGTATCACATGATACGAGTGCTCTGCCTAATAGAGACTCAGAATGATTTCGCAACGATATGTATAATCCTGGCGCGAGGTCTCTCGAGGCAACGGTTAGGATCACGGTCAACAGGAAGCTCGACCGATTCCGTGTGTACTGGAAGGTGTAGAGGGATGGATCGAGAAGGTCCACGGAGGGGTTGAAAAGCCTAAAGAACCTTCATACAACATGTTAGTCAATCGAATACACACCGTGTAGTCTACTCACGTCTCCCAGAGAACCTGAGAGGCCGGTTCGCTGATAACCCCCAACTCGATAGGGTCTTGTGTTGTCGGCCCATTGGCAGTTACCTCCATGTTGGGTTGCTGTCTGTAAAACCGATATAAGTGAGGGGGGACAGAGATATCGGAGAAAATTGAGAATTAAGGGGGTTTTATCCGTATACTTCAGCTTAAATGTTGTATCAGGACGAAAGAAGAGAGGTTTCGTGCAAGCAATGCAGTCATGGTGCTTCAAATGTGTGAACTCAGTAAGGAAAGCGATATCACTCACAGATCAAACCCATTAGCCGAAGATGCAACAGATGGACCTTCTGTTTCGTGTGCGTCGTCCAAGACAGCCGGTATGAACGATGCCTGCTCGGATCTCGGAGACACTGAGTATGACCCAGAAGCTCTAGTTTGCAGGCCAGACCCCTGGATCTGGGGCATGAGATCACCATCCGTTTGCTCTTGAGACGGATCTTGCCGCTCTGCTCTAGATGTCACAAGGGAAAGTCAACGATCAAAGTCTCCTGCCTCAAGTTCATCTTGACGTACCTTCTCCCCGTGTCATCCCTGCGCCATTGACCTCGCCGATGCAACTCATAGACACAAATTCTATGCAGTCTTTGGCATCTATCGCAGGTCGTGGTTTCTGGATCCGAGCTGACACATTTCATTTTGCTGCGACGACAAGGAGTGCAGGCGACTCCAACAGGCCTATTCCGAAGTACTGGTCAGCACACATCATTCAAGATTATAAAGAATTACGAACCGTTGTTGTGTCTCCGAGCTGGTATCTTCCGCCATGACTGGATCCCGAGTATTCCATTCTCGAGATGAATTTTCGTATCGGCGAGTTGCATTATTAAAGACTCCATCGCTCCAAGCCACTGCAACATAGACGCGGCATCACGATTCAAGTTGAAGCCTGAGCGCGGCAAAAAAGATTATTAAACTTTGGCCGCTTTCGCCGCAAGCCACTTGAAATGCCGCTGCCGTTGAGGTGCCTGGTAGGGCTGGATTTGACTCGTGATAGTTTCCTTTGTTGTCGCTTGATCAGTAATCGCTGTCGCGTAAATGGGAGGTGACGTCATTGTGTAGCGCGACTGCCCCGGTCATTCTCGTAACGACTCCGAACAAGACGAAAACAAAGTGATGAAGTTTGTCATTCTCCGAGTGCGAATATAATCGCGATTTGAGGCCACAACATTGTTGAGAGGATATCTCGGACCAGTTATTGAAGGGCCGCCGACGAAGATAGCCGGTTGTTTCTCGGCAAAAGCCAATGACAGAGCTTATCTTATCATTTATCTTATCTCTTACACAGTCCGTATGTGAGTCGACTGTGTGTTAGCACTGTGATTTTGTTTATCTTATCTCGCTTTGTGCTTATCTTATCGCTCATGCAGGCTTAGGGTAAGTGTCAAGACAACCAGTATTACTATCGTCGATTTATTAGAAAGTATTGATATATCATTGTGGTATCGCTATTCCGATACCTTAAGTTATCTTTTTCGATATCACAAGATTCCTTATACGTGCATTCCATATTAAATGTGAGCTTATGAGGATACACAGCTTTCTCCTGCATCAGCTGGTGATCATGAGAATAGATTCGCAGTACGATGTATCAACATCCTACAAAGTTTTTGAAAGATCTTCAGGATAAAACTAATAAAGGCGCTATGACATCAGAGAATCTCTTGAAGATTTTGTCTCCACTCCTCCCACCATTTCGAATCAAACCACGGCCACGAACGCGCTTTCATAGCCTCCTCATCAGCCAGCAACGCGTCTATGTCAATGCATTTGTAAAATATAGCTTTTGTAAATCTTTTCCTGGTGACACGATCAGGCTCGCCTTCTTCACCGTTCTCATCAATCGTCCAACACGCGTTAATTCTCTTCTCTTCAGGAACTTTAGATGGTGCATCGAGTTTGGGATCCTCACTTCTTGACAGAATTAAAGAAGCTCTATCAAAGCTCCCCTCTTCCGTCCTGATGATGGCTTCAGTTATCGCGCCTTCGGTTTCAGCGCACCATGGTCCTTCCTTTCCAGACCGCAGGATCAGATTCAGGGCTTTACGACGCCAGAACGCGTTCCGGTATTTTTTGGCGGTGAAGTATAATGGATGAATGATCCCCATCTCTGGGATGAACGATGGCAAACTGCCAAACGCGTCGCCAAAAGGATCGGCGCGTAGATCCCTGTCAAGCAGCAAAGCCTCGATCGTCGTAACAATTTCTTGAAATTCAGGACCGTAGCAGTCATAACCCTTTTCTCGAGGCTCCAGAATATTCGAAGTATTGATGAGCGCAGCGAGGCATTGGGCGCGAAGGACTACAAGAGGTTCGTAAGATTCAGCGTCCCAGTTTGGAGGAAGCTCATTGTGTGACAACCATTGTTTCAAAATCGAGAGTTGACGGCCTTGTTCGATGAGCATCTCTGGCGGAATCAATCGGCGACTGGTATATTTGTATCGAACAGCACGGGCGTTGAAGTGGAAGCATGAATGAAGAATCTTAAACAGTGCTTCATCGGGGGCGTAAGCTTCGACTATATTTTCGGCAACTGACGGGAATGGAGGCAATTCGGGAGGATGGCATACCCCGTATGTTGGGACATGGAGGTCAAGCTTTTGCAAAAGTAACGAAAGACTCTTGGTATCCACGTCCGCCAATAGTTTCTTGTTGGTCTGGGAGAGCATTACGGAGAATGCTCCAAGAAGATGCGTCAGCCCCGTGTTCAACTTCTGTTGCATGGCTTCAGAGAATGCTAGGAAGAGACAAGCGATTATGCAAGGCACAGGACCATGTGGCAGAGTCGCCAGATCATGCTGCACAAGTTTGAGTGCTTGTGTATATCGCTTTGTTGTCTCAAGACCTGAACTTGGCGAGTCGACCTTGAGAACATATTCATTGTAAGATGCACCGAAAGCTTCGACCGCAGCTCGTACTGAAGGAATGGCATGGGCCAGCTGAGGTACTGTCCGAGACCAAAACGTTTGCTCGACATCATTTCTGGCACGTCGAGGACTCTGAACTAGAACACCGCAAGCGATATCGATGAATGGATTTGTGAGATGATAAGGGTCGAAACCCAGTACAGTCAATGGTGAATTGGTTCTTGATGAGTTCGGTGTCAATATTATTGGCGATGAAGACGAGGCCGACAAGGGTACAATTGATGTCGTTGATGGAGTCTCAGGCGGTGAATCAGGATAAGCGCCTTTGGGATAACCTTTGCACTCGCGCTTTGAAGTCCGACATCGTTGACATGTAGGTTTTGCCTCATCACACTTAACGCGTCGAGCTCTAAGTCGTTTGTTAGCGCGATATGAATGACCGGTGGTGGGAGATTGAGATCGTACTTGCATGTAAAGCAGCCAAATTTAGACTGCTTTACGTTAGTTCTCGTCCGCTTGGACTTTTCGGTGTTTATTGTCGTCGTTGTCATTGTGTAATTGATAAGAGAGATGTAAAATCAGGAGAAAGACCGAGTAATCCAAAGACCGAGAGCTGAAGATAAATGAAGTCTCATGTTGAAGCCTGTGCCGCGATGGAATGCCCCGCAGGGCTGATTGATGCTCGCCAAGTAAGTGTACTTTAGAGCTGGTACAAAACTGGTGAGTGTGTAAGTACTCGCAACCTGTCAGCATCGGACAGTTTCGTCTCCAGTGGAGTCATGATCCCCCAAACAATCTTAGCGCAAACTCAAAGACCGAGCAAAGAATTGGGTCATTTGTGAAACTTGAATATTCTATTGGTCAGTGTGTTCATCCTTGCTTACGACTCCAGGAGGCGGAGCAAAGACCGAGCAGAAGGATCTCATGGCAATCTCGTTCCTGAATGAATTGGCGAATGACGATGAAGAAATCTCAATGGCTCTCAGATCTCGCACCATTTTGATGTGATATTCTGGCTCTTTGTTTCAAGATCTATCTATCAATGGGAACAGGCCGTATAAGCATCTCGGTGTTTAGACCAATTACAAGGTTGGGGTACAGGATGCACTGCCTGGTGTCAAAGACCGAGATGAATGGAATGTGTTCAAGAAAGGAATATTCCATGAGCGAATATTATATATAAAATGGTAATGGATACCGAAGTTGATATCAGTCGTGGTTATTTCCAAGCAAATAATAAAATCCACAAGCCAAACTTCTGACAACCGACCTTCACCTTCACAATGGCGTCCGAACCTCTAGTCTGTACAGAAATCTCCGAACAGTGTCCAATCGAATACACAGTCTACGGATACCGTCCAGCCCTGTGGGTGAACTCCCTTCTAACAGCCCTCTTCGCAATCGCCTTCTTCGCCAACATCTATCTCGGCATCCGCTTCCGCATCCGCGCCTATGCCGTCGTTCTAGCCCTGGGCTGTCTCGCCCAAGTCATAGGCTACGGCGCACGAATTGGAATGTACTTCCTACCATTCAACGCGGTCCCCTTCCAAGTACAAGTCTGCTGTCTCATTATTGGTCCGGCCTTCAACAGCGCAGCAGTCTACCTCATGCTGAAATACATCGTGGCACTCTTCGGACCCGACTGGTCATTGCTCAAGCCGAAGTTGTACACCATTATCTTTATCGGTGCGGATATTGTATCATTGGTTCTTCAGGCTGCAGGTGGTGGTATCGCAGCGACATCTAGACCTGGAGATCTGGATGTGTTGACTTTAGGGAATAACGTGATGATGGCTGGTATCGCGTTCCAAGTGGTCACGCTATCTGTGTTTGTGATCCTGGCTACGACATTCTGTGTCCGACGAACGCTAGGTGCTAAGACCTTCCCACTGGCCGGTAATGCACTTCAGACTTGGCAGAGTGCGCGATTCCGTTGGTTTATCGCTGGTCTTTCTACCGCGTTCCTGACGATCTACATTCGTTGTGTGTACCGTATCGCTGAGATGCGAGGTGGTTGGGGTAATGAGATGATGAAGGAGCAGATTCCCTTTATCATTCTTGAGGGAGTGTGAGTATTAATTCGCGTTGACGTCCACCGTCGCTAACCTTAGTGGCTAGTATGATTCTCATCGCGACAGCAGCACAGACTGTTCTTCACCCCGGACACTTCTTCCCTCAATTCTTGAACCAAAACCTTCAACAAGAGGGTATGATATCCATTTCCCGCATATCTGACACGCTGGCTAACATCCTGAAGATTCGTCGGAGTCGTACACTGAACTGCATGCCACACCAAAGTACACGGTTTGAGGGGATGTCAGCATGAGACTCGGTGCCTGCCCTAAGGCACGTGAGATTGAGGTTCAATTGAGGATGATAGGCGTATGCAGCTAGATAGAAATAACATGAGAACTTGGCATTAGAGCGCTACTGCACAACATCTACTAGTGGAAAGTTAGATAAGGGCACAGACACAGGAAAACAGGAACGAGAACCCCGATGACTTGTCGCCTACGAACAAGATGGTCTGTTTACTTAGGTCTAGAATGTTTAATCCGATAGCCGTGTTATTGTTTCGCATTGACCCCGTCACACAATCTGCGCCTTTTCACGAGCCAGACTGTCGGGCTCACCGTATCTGCCAGAGCTGGTGTTACGAGTAGTTGAAATAATCTATTAAAAGCATATCACTTGAGCCGCACTATTGTCTCTTATCATGTCGGAAAATTGGTGAGTCAGAACCTAGACAAATCTGAAGGCGCTCTTAGTCCAACAATGCTTTATCAGTGACACTCCCACGCGTTTTCTGTGGCTGCCTTATACTCGTATAAACAAACCAACCTCGTATGGGTGGATTCAGGATAACGTGATGCACACCAAAGGCTGGCTCCCGAACCAGTTGACAGCTCCAGGTATCACAAGCGTCGGAAAGTGGAAGCACCCGAGAGCAAGACCTGAGAAATAATTCAGTGGCTTGCAGAATACAGAGCTTGTGCTGTGCATGCGTTGTTCAATTGGTTACACAATTAGTGGATGGCCTCGATGATCCTTCGGAGGTTCACTCTGCGTTGTCAAAGATCATCATGCCAATGTGCATCTCACGGCGGAGTCGTCTAGACCTACTTAGCCAAGTGAATTATCGTCTGATCCATGTTGGGATGGTTATTATCGCAATCGGGCATGAGTGGCGTTCTGGTCTGACCAAGATACTTTGACAACGGTTCATGGCGGCGCCACGACCGAAAGTATCTCTGAGCTTATTATAACGGGATTCTGATAATTTGTCCGGACCACGTTATATAAGCGTGCATAGTCTGACATAACAGCAGGTTGCAGCTCACTGGCAGAAGCACCTCGCCCGATGGGTGACATGCAATACTACGTCGGCAGTGACGGGTATTGGATCCTTCAAATTCACGCCGTCATAGCAGCCAGTTACATGCGGGGAGCTTCAATGTTTGCTCCAATGTTCTCTCTCAGTTTTTGGGTGCAGAGCAACGTTAGGCTGACCACTGGAAAGGCACATTTTCTGGTGAAGGCTGGGGCAAATGTCGGTCTCCATTCCCGAAGGCCGTTTCACACCAACATGCACTCCTAATGCATTGAGAACGCCTCTTTGTAAAGTCTAGCCAAGCACAGGACGAAAGCTGGGAACCACAAAGATTCCAATGCAAGCTAAGGGCAACCCGAGCTCTGTTCTGGCCGTTGTAAAGCCGCTATGAACGCAGACTATTGGTACCAAATTTAGATCTAGAGCGCCTTAGCCGGAGACTACACGATGATAGCGGAGATAGATAAACTTTGTTTCATAGATCTACCGTCCGAGATCCATTATCACGACCTTGGCAAAGGATGAACAAGCTCGCCGGCCAAGCCGGAGATACTCGCCAACAAAACTAATGCAGTCTCTTACATCCCTTAATTGAATAGTTAGTCAATTGATCCATGCAAAGCTTGGTTTTGATCGATTACTCGCAGTGTTGCCTTGTCTTGGCGTCATCGGTCTCGATCATCATAGTACTATGATGAGGTTTGTGGAGACAAATGCACAGAAACGGTGAACCAATCGGGGAGCCCTTCCCAATTGCGCAATTTTTCCACCATCAACTACCAACGACCAAGACCCATAACAGGCTGTCAATACTGCTTGATTATTGGTGATGGTTCGATTGAACGCGGGGCTGGCCCTGTCGGCTGTAGAGTCTTGTCCCTGTCCTGTAGCTGCAAGGTAAGCCCAGCCCTGGGCATCAAGACCGGTCAACAACATCCGCAGGATTGGGCTTACTGTAAGGCTGGATCATCCCGGCAACGTCCCAAATCAAGCTTCAGTCTGACAGCGAACATGCTCGCGACTCTTGCCATGAAAAGCTGACCGCCAAGAAGCAATTGCAGATCATGTTGGGTACCAAAGTTGTGTTGTGTTGTGATTGATCTTTTCTGTGTCCCCACTATCAAAATGCTAAGCTTCTGTGCCTGGAAATCCCCCGCAAAACCGGTAAAACCGGTAAAGGTTCCAGTTATGCATAGAGACGCTTAAAGCTTAGTTTATTTTTATTTGGACTCTCATATGATGATTCATGATCTGACTTGGCAATTGATGGTGGTGCTTGTAAGCGTTGCAACCTCCCATCAGATCACGCGATTTATGATGCAACGCACGTTAGTAAGTAGAATAAAAAATGCTGTTGGAGGAGAATTAATGTGACAAGACTCTATCCAATAGCATAGCTTTGTGTGGCACCTGAATATGCAAAGCGACGCTGGGCCTTTTGTACTCTCACTGGTAAGCTTACTTACAAGGTGGTGTCACTTTGCATGCCCTAAAACCGGTCCCGACCTGCATCAATAATGGCTGCCGACCTGCATTAATATTGCATAGACACGAGCTAGATGGCAGATACGAGCTTATGGCTGAAAGTCTGTGTTGCCATTGGTAGTTGGGTTTGTCCGACGTGTAAATATCGTGCTAACCAAGTTGCTTTCAACCACCATCGTAGGTCTGAAGGCTCAAGCCAACAGCTTTACTCACGTTACGCTGTGAGACTACATGCTCAGGTAAAGCGTGAACTATGATCCGATCCAAGTTGTATCTCATAGCCTGATGGGTCTGGGGGGCTGGTCTGAAGGGCTGGAGAGTGAGCTAGAGCCGGCTTCATCAATTTGTATAAAGATCACGTAGATTCCCCTCAATCTCGAAATTCATCCAAGCTTCAATCCACTGGCTCAGACTTCCTCACCACTCTTTCAAGAACTCCCATTCATCCCTTGGACTCAAGACTTTCGCTTCAGCCGACAACATGAAGTTCTCCGCTGTGATTGCCGCCATTTCCCTTCCTCTGGTCTTGGCCACCCCTGGTGGCTACGGGGACGACTGCAAGCCCAAGACCATCACCAAGACAGTGACCTCAACTGTCATCAAGCCCATCTACAAGCCCCCTGTGACCAAGACTGAGACCGTCACCAAGAAGTACCCAGTCTACAAGACAGAGACAGTCACCAAGTACAAGCCTGTCTACAAGACTGAGTACGTTACAAAGTGGAAGCCTCCTGTCACCAAGTACCACACCGTCACCAAGACCGACACAAAGTACAAGCCCATCTTCAAGACCAAGACCGAGACCGAGACCAAGTACAAGACGGAAACCAAGTACAAGCCCATCTTCAAGACTAAGACCGAGACCAAGACCGAGACCAAGTGGAAGCCTCCTGTCACCAAGACCGAGTACAAGACTGTCACCAAGAAGTACCCCGTCTACAAGACCGAGACCGTCACCAAGACCAAGGACTGCCATCCTCCCAAGCCTACATACCACAAGCCTGGCTATGGCGATGGTGGCCACAAGAAGGAGTACAAGGCTTAAGAGCTGAAACTTGTGACTCTGGAGGCCGAAGCTTGTCACTTCGCCTGATGGACAAAACTTTATGGATTATGAGACGACATGACACTCCTTCTAATGTTTTAATGTCTTTATTATGCAACCCGCTGCATCTGAGCTAGTGGAATCAAAGTGTGGTGGCTTGGTCGCAATGGCGATGGTGGTAAAAATGGTGGTAATCTTCTTCGACACATTCTTTATATAGGGGACATAGTTGTGCATGCCGCGACTAGAGTTATCTATAGATTTGACATAGCTTCAATTTTACTATGTTTGGCTGAGCCAATGATGTGTCTTGAATGTGAGATGTGATGTCGAGTAGATTTTTAAAACTAGGTGGTGATCAGAATCATCAGGATTTTAGGTCGTTTGGTGCCACAATGTACTTCAATATGTGGCACAGATCTCCATGTCATGTCAGGAACAATCAGGCACTTAAGCTTGGGTCAGCCGCTAAGTTCGAATTCAGGGGTCTGACCGCTAACGCAATGTGGAATGCTCGAGTTGGGAATAACGGCTGAGCTTAAATGAGGAAACTCCAACCAACAACCAAGGGATAGTCTCCCTTACAGCGTGATTGCAGGGCAATGGACCAACATTCCCATGAACAGCCATGAAATTAATGGAATTCCTATTAAGGGCTTGACGAGATAAGCCAATACTGTTCACCGTGCCTTTCAGCTCCGGCAAGGGATAAAATGTCTCCCTTGTTGATAACTTCCTTTCAGGGTACTGAGACATTCTGCCCTATCAGAAAATCTGAACCTTCCCTTTGAGACATTGCAAGCCCGCCACTTTCCCCCTCGGAAAAGGTTGGGATGTGTCCTTTGCACACAAATCACCGTCGGGCCCCCAACTAAAATCTATTTTTCATCGTCTCTTCCTTGATCTTTGATCCACGAGACATCTTCGAAGCTATTCCTTTCGCTCATCATGGGGCATATTCGAGCAAAATCGAACGTAACGCCCCCGTCTGTTGTCAAGACGCCGCGAGGTTACAGAATCATTGCCATCGTTTTCACCTTGTGGCTATGTTTCCGCTCGCTATCCCAGTATGACTGGTCCGTTCCTCACTGGAAGCCGCCGAAAAACAACTCAGAGTGGCCTGAAGAGCCAGTTGTCAAGAATCGCCGAATGGCCTTGGTTATACCCATCAACATACCCAGTCCCAATGTTTGCAAGACGATACTCTCCGCGACAGTACTGGGATACCCGGCGCCTATCATTCTGAACTGGAAAGAGAATCATCAGGATATCAGCCATTGGGAACTCGGCAGATGTCTCCCTAAGATTCCCGGTATGGTACATTACCTCGATACCGTTATGCATCCCAACGCCACCGACTTGGAGAAGCTAGAGGAAGACGATCTTGTTCTTATGGTTGACGGTCGCGATGTGTGGTTCCAGCTACCCGTCGAAGTTGTTATTAGCCGTTACCACGAGATCAACAGGAGAGCCAACGAGAGACTGCGCAAGCAGTGGAAAGGGAAAGGCCCGATGCCTATGAAGCAGACCATTGTTGCAGCATCCGAGAGGAATTGCTATCCCAATGATCCTGAGCTGTTTGGCGTTGACCTGCGATGCGACATATGGCCAGAAAGTCCACTAAGACCAGACCTCTACGGCCCAAAGACAGACAAGAACATTTCAGACTTCCAGCATACCAGACCACGATGGATCAATGGAGGAATGTATATCGGACCAGCAGGGGACATGAGACGATTCTTCCGTCGGGCCATGGAGAAGATGGACGCTTATATCGGCGAAGCCTTCCCTCTCCGAAGCGAGCAGGGCATGTTCGGCTACCTGATGGGCCAACAGGAGGTTTGGCGCCAGTATCAAAGAGAAAACCACATGAAGGACCTCGATTTGAAGGACCTTATTGAGGAAAATCTTGAGTGGCATGCTGGCCTCGACTATGGGATGGAAATAGCCAATCAGGTTGCCTACAGTGACATTGACAAAAGTCTGAATCTCTACCACGCAGACTTTGCCTTGCTAGGCGATAAGGAGCGTACACAACGACAATCTGAGGCTAGAGGCATATCACCAACCCGTCTCAATGGAGTACCTGAGGACATCATGGCGTCGAGAAACCCACTGACCAGGTTTGAGAAGTCTGCAAATTGGAGCAACATGCCACTCTACGCCGACTTTGCCATTGGAACCGTACCAGCCATCATCCACCACAACGGATACAAGGAACGACGCCAGACATGGTGGGATCAGCCATGGTATCACCAGAAGCTAAGAAAGCTCTATCCTTCCAAAGTCAAGTTTCGTCCATTCGACGAATCACTAGCAACAGTCGAAACCGAGGACGGTCTTGTCCGATACTGGGCTCCGTTGGCTGAAGCAAGAGACAGATATCCCCGAAAGGTCAACGAAACTGCGAATGCAAGATTTCCCAAGATGGAGTTTGAGGAGCTTTGTCAGTGGGAGGAGAAGCCGTTAAAGGACGCCAGGACGAATTGGTGGGATGAGGTCATGCGTGATGGTGGTGTGAAGTTTAGCTAGACAGTGGCTTTTCATTGTATCGGACCAGATCGATTATTTATTGAGAGCGCGGGTGTTTCGTATTCGTTGTTTTACGCGAGCATGTCGTAATGTATTATTAAATGACAGTATATGACTCAGTAACTTGGTGCATAGATTTAATTTGGCGATTGTTTTAACCAAGTCGTTATCATTGCTATGGTGAAGGGAATGAGAAATGGTCGCCGAAGCTTCAAACTGTAGATTCATCAGGTCATCGGTACAGCGTCGCGACAGAATCCTTCCTTTGAACTTGGACCCTTTCACATATTATGCCTACCCGCCTTGGAAAGTCTGCCTATATCCAACCTTACCAAGTTTCACGTAATTGCACCTGATCGTTTACTTAATAAATTATACAAGCTAGAAACGACAGTTTATTCATCAACCATTAAATCGAACTATTAAAACAGCAGAACCGAAGAAAAAAAAGAATGTTGCACCCATGACCTAGACCGCGTTGTGGCTGAGATACCAATCAACAAACTTCACGATACCCTGATCGATCTTCGTCTTGGGCTTGTACCCAAGCAGAGCCCCCGCCTTGGAGATATCTGCGTACGTCACGGGCATATCACCAGGTTGATCCCCGCGCCAGTCAATAAGAGCCTTGATGCCCAAGGTTCCTTCCATCACGCTGATGAGGTCCATCAGCTTGATAGTCTGTGACTCTCCAAGGTTGATGGCCTCAAAGATAGAATCTTTGTAGTTGATAGCACCGAAAATACCTTGGACGATGTCATCGACGTAGGTGTAGTCTCGGAGCGAAGATCCATCTCCGAAGAGGGGAATGGGCTGTCCCTGGTGGATGAGCCTTGTGAACTTGTGGATAGCGAGATCTGGGCGTTGACGGGGTCCGTAGACTGTGAAGAATCGGAGGCAGACGCAACGGATCTGGTACAAGTGGGAGTATGTGTGGCAGAGAAGCTCAGCTGCTGACTTTGACGCAGCGTAGGGAGAAATAGGCTGCTGGGCCTTGTAGCTCTCGGAGAAGGGAGCCTTAGCACCCAGACCGTAGACACTGGATGATGATCCAAAGACGAATTGCTCAACACCAAACTCCTTGCAACAGTTGAGGAGGTTCAGTGTGCCAGTGACGTTTACGTCAAAGTATAGGTTTGGGTACTTCAGGGAAGGAAGAACACCAGCGCGAGCAGCCAGATGAGCAACAGCGACAAAGTCGTTAGCGGCAAAGATGTCCCGCATAGTCTCCATATCCTGGATGTCAGCCTCGTAAACTGTGAGGTCGGGATTTCGCATGTGGGGAGCGAGGTTGGCGCGCTTGATGGCAGGGTCGTAGAAGTCGTCAAAGTTGTCTACGACGACAACCTTCCAGCATCCCTCGGCCAGAAGGGCCTCGACGAGATGGCCGCCGATGAAGCCCGCACCGCCGGTGACGAGGATCGACCGTCTGGGTCTGGAGTTGCGAAGAGTTGTGATGATCGTCATTTTGGTATTGATAGTATCGTATTGCAGTGGAGTGAAGGAGAAAATCTGTGCTTACTTTTGGGTATTAAAGTACGAGATGGGGAAGTCCCCCCTTGGGTCGTTGCCAAGGAAGAAGGGGTCTTGAGACACTATACCGCCACCATATGTCGCTACAATTACCCCTTCTTAAAATCTCAGCCTCTATGTCTCAGTAAAATGAGCTTTTCTTTCACTTTGTCCATTAATCGAGATAAGTTGTATCCAAGATGGCGGAGCGGGAAAGGCTGTAAGTCGTTGGAAATCGACGCCACCAAAGAAGGGTGAAGTGATATTACGGCGACAATTTCTTGGCCTATTTATGTGCTTCCAATCAATTCCATATCTATGTTCAAAATACCAAAGAACAAGTGATAAACAAACCCCTTCATATCTTTCACAGCTGATAAGACATCTTGCAATCAGACACCGGGAAATGCAGCAATCAATGCTCTTTTGCCTTGATCAGGAGTCACGCTTGGCAAGTGTCGCCAATTCCTGTGACTCTCGGATGTTTTGAGATAAACACAAGCTTTGATCAATGTGTTGTGAGCAGGCAAGAGGTGAACTCACTCTTGATGTCCGACCCTTTCTTTGCGCCTGTCTGAATCTACTTTAACCACCGGTTGTGCACATCCAACATCCCTATCGCCATATAATGATGAAGACTTAGGTTTCTAAGTAAGCCCTTCGGAGATTAAGTACTTATTTTCATCTATCAGACTTCTGATTACCTAGGCAATTGAGTGAGGGATATACTCAGCCGATGGCTAAAGGAGATGGTCAACACCTGGGACTTCGATAGAAGCACGCGGCAACACAAACTTTGGAAGCAACCAAACTTATTCCTATCTTACATGTTAATTTCTTTTCCCGTCTACAATGCTATCTAATGAAATGTATGGGCGCAAGTCCTGTTGCTCTCTGTAGGCATTTCGACCCGTCAGGATCGAGGAGAAGGGGACCTCTAGGTCTCTGTACTCACGACTTCTTCGAGCGTCGTTGCTTATGGTCGTTTCGATCATGAAATAGTAAACGTTCTAAACTTGTGTGTTATGGGGACAGTTATTATAGCAATTACCAATCTGACAATAATCTCCACGATCAAATGGGGAAAAGATAAGGTCCCCCGCAAATCCCCGCATTCTCAACCGCAAGAAAGACGGCGACGGGCGAATATACCAATCACACGATAACTACGGCCGTGGTTTACGGGGTAAAAGCAAGGACCCCTCATTAGCGTTATCGCCGTTATCGTCAGCCGTCGGGCGATACGGCGCTAGCCTTCAAACAACGTCCTCCGTCGCGATGTATTGTATATATGCATCAGCCATCGCCTGCACATTTCGGATCCATCATCAATTAAACGTTCATCAATTATCTCTTACACCAGCGCTTTTCGTTTTTTGTTGTTAATACTCTGACTCCACGGTAGCCGCTCTGTCGGCAAAATGAAACCCAATGACGACGCCCGCGACGCCGACGCCGCGCAGCTAGCTGCACTAGGCCACAAACAAGAACTCGAACGAAACTTCTCCTTTATATCTATGCTCGGTCTTGCCTTCTCTATCCTCAACTCTTGGACAGCACTGGCTTCGAGTCTATCAGTCGGTCTCCCCAGTGGAGGACCTACTGCTGTTATATGGGGTTTGGTAACGGCTGGCGTCGGCAGCTTGTCTCTCGCAGCCTCTAATGCCGAGTTCCTTTCGTGCTACCCTACGAGTGCTGGCCAGTACCACTGGGCAGCCATTATCTCCCCTCCAAAATGGGTCGCTATTGTCTCTTGGGTCACTGGCTGGGTCAACGTCAGTGGATGGGTTGCTCTTAGTGCTTCAGGAGGTGTCCTTGGAGGACAGTTGTTCTTGGGCATCATCACTATGTATAACCCAGACTTCGTCCCGTCGCAGTGGCAGTACTTCCTTATCTTCCTGTTGTACACCTTCCTCGGCCTCTGCTTGAACTTGTTCCTGGCTTCTGGACTTCCTGTCATGACAAAGCTCGCTCTTATCTGGTCCGTGTGCGGCCTCCTCGCAACTTTCATTACAGTGTTGGCAACCAGCGCCCCCGACTTTCAACCAGCCAGCTTTGTCTTCGCCGAGTTCATCAACTCAACTGGTTGGCCCGGGGGTGTCGCGTTCCTTCTTGGTCTTTTGCAAGGCGGTCTTGGTCTCACTGGGTTTGACGCTGTCGCACATATGATCGAAGAGATTCCTCAACCCTGCATCCGTGGTCCTCGCATCATGATTGCCTGTGTCGCCATGGGTCTTGTTACAGGATTCATCTTTCTCGTCTGTCTTCTCTTCGTCATCAAGGATGTAGATGCAGTCGTCGCGTCGCCTTCAGGTCCTCTGGTTGCGATTTACCTACAGGCTACCAACAGCAAGGTCGGCACCGTGTGTCTGCTACTTTTCCCCATGATCTGCCTTGTCTTTGGTACACTTGGTATCATGGCTACTAGCACTCGTATCGTGTACGCCTTTGCTCGCGATGGAGGCTTGCCATTCTCTAGAGTGTTTGCGAAAGTCGATCAACGTTGGGGCATCCCAGTCAATGCACTCTTACTTACGAATGCAATCGTCGTCATTTTCGGTCTTATTTACCTCGGGTCAACGAGTGCTCTGAACGCGATTTTGTCGGCGGCCGTCATTGCCCTTTCTATCTCTTACGCCGTCGCCCCGGCCATCAACTGTCTGCAAGGCCGAAACGGACTGTTGGATAACAGGCCTTTCGCGCTGCCAACCTGGCTTGGCTGGGTCTGTAACCTTGTGAGTATTGATACCGACTTATGAGACACTACGAATTACTGACTTACAACTGCAGGTTGGCATTGCTTACACGATTGTAATCACAATCTTTCTTCTCTTCCCTCCCTCTAGCGATGTCACGGCCTCAAACATGAACTATGCTATAGTTGCATTTGCTGTGCTGATTATCATTTCCGCAATCCAATGGTTTGTCGACGGCAGGCATAACTTCAAGGGACCCTCATTTGATGAAGATGCTTTTTTGGTCACTGGGGTTGAAGAAGCGGATGTGGGGAAATTTGGGGAGGGCGATAACAATTCCAAGGTGGACAAAGCGACAGCATAATATTAGTTTCAGCAATCCCTTGCCCAAGAGCGGGTACAATTTTATTTCATTCATATTAATACTCTACATATTGACGATCCGCCGAGTAGTGCATGATACTAACAGCTCCTGAGGGAATCTGCTATAGCCTGTGCCCCATGTCAATAGCACCAAATGTGGCGGTTACAAGCTGCTCACCACTCGATAATCATAAATATGACGCGATTTTCCTTCAATTACTTAGAATTAATAGTATCCCTTGAATCGTTTTCCCTCTGCTGGACTCGGTGCAAATAGTTGCCAATCACGATCAAGTTTTGCCTACGCGACAACGCGACCCAGACAGCGTGGTATCGTTATCGCAAAGTGTGGAACAGCCAATTTTGATCTCAAGATAAGCTGCTCCGTCTGATAAGGGATTCTGTGGGGTCGCCATTCCTATCGCTCTGACCTGCCTGTTAAAGCTTAGTAGCTTGGTCTAGTCCCAGACTGGTTAATCTTTACCGTCGGCCGTCGGCGGATGAAGGTTAGCGAGATAACGTGGCTTGGAACTTTCAACAGCTACCCGGGACACCGGAAGAGAGACGACGATTTGAAGTCAACGGGACGTGTAGAATGAAATGAGACGACGTGAGGAGATGGGTTTCACTCTTCTAAAATAATTATGTCTGTGTAATAGCACCCAGGTGCAATCCGTAGAGACAAAAAGTGAAAGACATCTTCTCTCGTTATTTGCACCGCAAAGGTGAGACAAACACACGTTGTTGAGGGTCTCATAAACATTAACTCGCTTCTTTAGATAAATACAAATTCTCATCCCCCACTTTTATACACCAAATAGCTGATTACAAATGGGGCTTGCTATCAGCACAGCATGAGGTCTCTCCACCAACCTTCTCGCCATCTGTGAGCTGAGAGGTGAAGTTCTTCCTTCCTGGCACATCAATAGCTGGGTTAGCTGTGAAGAAATCCGCAGGCTTGATGTGGAGATCAAGAATCTCAACCGGCCTAGATGCTGTTAGTAACTTCACTCACCATCCATGTCGGGGGTTATTCCACTTACATGACGGGCCAGTCCTCGACTCTGGGGTTGTGGGTCAGGCCGAAAACACTCCATAGCACGATATCTTGTTGATACACATCGTCATTTCTGGCGGCGGCTTCGGCAACGCCCTCTCTCTCTTCAACTGACTGCAATGTGTAGCGTCCACCTGCATAGAACTCGTTGTCCTTGTGCTTCGTTACCCAGATGTGGCGTTGGGCAAACCTGGCTCTCTTCGCTTGTGTAGAGTTGGGGTCTGCGAGAAGAGGTCGGGTTACTGGTGCCAGGATCTTGTAACCAACAGGTTGACCACTGATGGGGTTAGGCTTGTCTAGATTCTGCACCTTGAAGGTTCGATCGGTGAAGGGGTTTGCGTCCAGACCAGCTGACGATGTAATTGGTGTTGTGACAACCTGGTAGGCGTTGCCGTTGGGGTTGGTGCGTGCATTCATTTGCATTGGTAGAGATTCTGTTTGGACAAGTGTGTTGTTGTGTCCATCAATACTTGGGTCAATTCGGACACAGAAGATATGCTGGTGGTTTTGGGCGAGAATGCCTGGGCTGACAACATTACCCCATGGTGCAGTTTTACCCTCCTCGATGAGAACAGACGAGACGATGCCTGTCGCGCGAGCTTGAACAGTGATGGCGCCTGCCTGATCAAAGATATACTGGATGTCGTGTTAGCTTCCTGTACTGTCTCTGTCAGGGAATAGACTTACGTTGAAGATGTATTCATAGTTGGCCAGTGTGATGATGAACTGAACCACAAGCTCGCGTCTACGTGTAACAACGGCTCGACCTGTGCGCCAGTTGGTGTGCTTCCAGTTGATGCCATTGTCCTGTTCATGTAGACAGATGACATTCTTCGTCGTGCGCGCCGTACCGCTGTGATCAGTCAAAACACCATCAAAGTACTATTGCTCCGTCAGTATACTAGATAAAAAGCCCAAAACTGCCGAGTATGCTTACCTTGATGACTCCCAGACAGTCGCATCCGAGTTGCAGGTTGTTGCAAGCATCACCCAGGGTTCCGTCACCAAAGTCAAAAGCCTGCTTGCGGTGGAACGGAGGTCGAGGATCCGCGTAAGGAACAGTCATGTCGCTGATGGAGAGTCTGTACAGGACACTTCGACCATCAAAGCGGACATCATGCAGCACAGCGCCTTCACGGGGGTTGAAGGTCACTCTCATACTCCATTTCTGCCAATTGATCACATTCGAGTCCTCAACGTTGAAGCTGGGACCTGAAGGCTGCACAACGTTGAGCTCCTTAAGGTCTCTGCGCAAGCCGCCTGGCAGAAGCTCAGGAACATACTCAGATGGTGAGAGGTGGTCAATGTTCACGTTGGCGTATTCGCCTTCGGCGAAAGTGTGAGGGTCGTTGCCTCCGCCAGTGGCCACTTCGTGAATGCGAATGACCTCGTGGGTTTGAGCATCAATAACAGGAATGATGGGTAGAGGATATCCCCAGAAATTGGTTTCACGATTTTGGCTGTTAGCAGCATAGATAAGCGCTTGCATATGTCGGCGGTCGGGGTTATCAGCTTTGTCAAGACCACCGTATGGCCACGGTTCAACAACGACTTCGAATCCCTCGGGAAGGTTGAACTTGGCAACTCGCTCCTGGAAGAGTGCCGAGTCTCTGCAGATGTCGCGGACATCATCAAGCTCCTCACTGTCGGAGTTTGTTAGTAAATGTCGAGCAAATTAATCTTTCCAACGTACATTGTGAAAGCTGCCTGGGCATCTGCACGGATGGACTCAATGTGTGTTATCTCCCTCTTGGCGAGGTCAACAACCGCCTCATGAGATTGTGGAGGCTTGCCACCGTGCGCTGTGTCGAAATGGACTCGAGCCTGACGAGGAGGTCGAGGGGTTGTACTGGTGACCTTGCCAGCATGTTCAAGGTCGAGATAAGGCGCAAGTAGCGCCTTAGCCGGCTCCTCTAAGAAGATGACCCGGAACTTGAGGATGTTCTGGGGATGAGCAGCACGAATGACATCGCGAGCCAAATTTGTCTCTTCAACCGAGAGAGGGATGAGAGGATGTGGTTGTGCCATTTTGGATTGATTGTAGTTAATGTTGACGATAGAAGAGAGCATGAAGGAGGAGACTGGGGATTTTAAACCATCTCGTTTAGCCTGAGGCCAGAGAGCTATCGGCCTCCATTGTGATAGGTCTCGCCCGTCGGCGACGGATCCGGGTTCTAGTGCCGGTCTGGCACATCTCCACTGGCGGCGGTGGGTGAGTGGACCTCGGACTGGGGTAGGCACTAGCTGTATCTGGCACTTATTTTGCATTAAAAGGCCCTCCCCAGAGGAATGATCTTCCCCAAGTCCTGAGGTAACCAATAAATTCGATGGATGTTGCTGAAAGTTTGACCCGAGTATTGTAGGTACTATCCAGAATGTGTAATGTGCACCGTTGTGGTACACGCCCGGCTATAATTGCTCTATTGGGAGTTTGTACGCACAGCCGCCCAGTGTCAGTGACAAGAACGAAGTGGTTGGATCTGCCTACCAGCTGTGCATCTGTATTATGAGCGCAATGGCAAAAGCGCTAAAAGCGGGAAGCCCTGTGCCTTGACGGACTCACCATCAGGGCTCTGTGGTAATGGATAGTGAAGAAAAGTCCGAAGGCCCGCTTGTGGAGTCCAGGACATTCGGTGTCCGAAAGTCCGAAGAGACTCAATCCACTTAATAGACTAATGAGGAAAATGCTATGGGGCCGAGACGATGCGGGCATGGAGAAGCTCTCATGGGACTTGGGATTGGACTATAGTTTACAAAAGTCCCAATCTGATTCAATTTCTATATTCTTCCTAGGCCATCAGAGAGGTTGCAAAATCCTGCCGTGCCTACGTTCAGGCATATCTATATCCCAACACCAATCAATGGTCATTAAAATCTTCGTCCCTGTTGCAAGTTAGCAGAGTCCAGACACTGACGGTGAACACGGTCTGTAGCTTACCTTCCAGTGTACATGATATCCTGTTTGATCACTGCCCGGATGTGGTTGTAGAGGACATAGAAGTAGGTGATGATCAACACGATACTCATACCCGTACCCATCCACTTGACGGGCTCACTTTCCATGGCATTACCGATAGTGATAGTAGCCAGGATCCAGCCAGTGTTGGGAAACACCATCGCCCACCAGCCTAAATGGAAATACACAGGTGGTGACTGGAGAACAGCCACGATGGCAATACCCCACCACCAGGCGGCGAGGGCCCACAGGCTGATGCCAGAGATAAGAGCCATTGTACGGATCATACCAGCATCCATGGTAATTCCATCCATGTCCGGATCAATGTGGTTCGGCAGCCCGTTAGCCATGCCGATGAGAGCAAGAGCCGTGAAGGAGGGAGGACCGACGTTCATGAATAGCCCCTGGGTCATATGTTAGTAAGACATTTGAAGTCTGGAAAGAGTTACTTACAGGTCGGTGTTCACGGTTTGGTAGGCCTGCTGACATCAAACGGCCGACCATGTGGGAGTACATTAGGATGGCAACGGAAAGACCAAGACCCTGGCACGTCAGACCAGCCACGATGATAGGAATAGCAGCGATATCGGGCTGGGTATCAGCTATAACAGAAGCAATAGTTCCAGACAACATGATGGGGAAGATAGGAAGAATCCAAGTCGGCATCATAGTTTGCAGACCAAAGTTATGCTTAGCAAAAACGAAGCTATACTGGCCAACAGCAAGAAGAAGCGTCAAGATAACATATCCCCAAAATGCAACCTGGATCGCCCACGCCAGTGTTGTGTCGTTATCTGGGATAGCATACCGCTCGGTGCTTGTTATAAGAGTCGCGATCGAGAGGAAGAAGGTAGGGAAGAAGAAGCCTTCGCGTTCGTGGGTGATGGACTTTGACATGTCGCCTGGGTTGAAGAAGAAGCGCAGCAGCATAGTCGAGCAAATGGCAGTGAAGAGGATGATGTTGATGATATACACAGTCATTCCGATCTCAAACAGTCCAGGGAACTGATGGGGTTGGGCAAAGATGAGGAGAGACAAACCACCCGTACTCATTGGGAAGGTATACCAAGCCCATGTAAAATGGTGAAGGCGGTCTTTCAAGGCCATCTTGGGTCGGTTCGGGTCGAACATATCATGATGCTTCTTGAGATCGTGTTCTTCCTCCTCATCATCGTTGTCGTGGAACGGGTGCACGCCTTTCTCCACGGCTGGAGTGATCGACTTGTTGTAGATGCTTCTCGTGGGATCAAGACTGGCATGTTTGGTATCAACTTTCATGCTCAGACGATCTGGGAGGTCAGGGCTGCGTCCCAACGCCTGCCACTCCTCTGAGGGTCTGCGGGTAGACACGACGGAGTCAGTCCACGCCGATTCTTGTCCTAATCTAGCCATGATAGGAGGTTGTGAAAATAAAAGGAGAATGAGAATGAAACCACAAAGGAAAAAAATCAGAAAGGAAAAAGAAAAGAGAAGAAGAGAAAAGAAAAAAGCCGACTTTAGCAATAGGATTCCAGCTCCCTGACTTTTGCACTGATAATTTGTTGGACGAGAGGTGGCTATATATATTCTCTTTGGACTAACAGCGTCACTGATAGAGTGGAACTTTTAGTCCGGCAGTTGTTTGACTGTAGTGGACCTTGATGGTGAATACCCATGGGGATCAGTATCGCCCTTCAAAAACGAAACAACGCTTTGGGACTGCTACAGTCAAAGTGGCACTCATCTTTGGTGTTGAGGCTCTGCCGATCGCAAGGGGGCTGTTATAATTAGCCGGCAGATAAAGGTCTTGGCAACATGAATCGTCTCAGATGGCAAGGGTGGGCCTTGTTGCTACGCTGGAGATAAGATCGAGGATGTATGAAACGCCATATACAAACGATCGGCATGGTAGTGTCGCATTATTCCTATTGGACACAGAGGTCCGGGCGCTAAACAATTTGATGCTCGGATTGAGCCTGAAAGTTTCCAGGTCCACGTGGGTGAAACGGGATATGTGTTTTATACGCTCCGTTCCGGTTATTCCCTATCAAGCATGCCTGGAGAAGCACACAAGAATAGAAACGTCTTTCTTCATGCTTTTGTGTGATGTATTGTTTTTCTTATTTTAGATGACCAGCACGGATGAGGTATAATACTCTTCTGGAGTCACTGCCCGCCGTCTAGAGAAAGAAATATGTCACACTCCCCATCCAATATTTCGGACCTCATTTATCAGGATCGATTGCCATAGAGAGTGAGAAGCAATCACATAGACTCTCAGTTTCCACTAGCTCTCTAAATTAGAGATAAGGTCGGGTCCATCTCAAAGCGTCCAACGACCCGAAAGGGGACCGTGTACCAGAGACTTGCGGAGTTTTAGGGAACAAGCTTCACAACAAGCTTCTCAAATTTCCACCTTCCTTAACCAATCAATGTTTCTATGCATCAGTTTCGTGGTGGATAGCGCCCCTCGTGTCTCTGCCCGTGCGTTATTTATGTGCTATAAACAGTTAAGAGGAGGCCAGAGCGCCAAGCGTGGAACAACTAACCCCGGAGAATCCACTTTGTGTATCAAGTCTCTATCTTTAATATCTTGGATTGGTCTATAGTTGACCTCATCTCAGATCTATATATATCCTGGCTCTCGCTCTTGGCCCTCAAGTGTTCTAAAAATGTGTCGCTGGTATCTTGGTGAGATTAAACCTTGTAGTAAGAGCCAAGGTGCATTAAAACCCATGTTGGTCTTAGTCGCAGTACACCAGGCTGTTATCTCTTGGGTGAAATTCTAAGACCTTAGGGACTTGCCAAGAGAAGTAGGCAAATAAATCTGTATTTATAAAATGGTGACAGCATGTGACAGGTGGCGTGCTTGTAAACCAGTACTGCTGAAACCGGCTCTTCCTGGGTTGGCGATAAGAAGTGACGAACACTTCGCAGTCCTTGGTGACGGTATATTATCAAACATGGGGTTTGATACACTATTTCGGTCAATCTGTGACAAGTAACAATTTCCATGATAGAACCTTTGTAGGCCTGAAATGAAAGTGTAGTCCTGGAGGATCTTTACATCTGACTGCAGGAAGTGAACATGATGCAGCCACGACCTCAGCATGATCGACACAGGTCTCTATGCTGTGTGGTAGAAGTGGGTTCCAGCTTTTGGTCTCTTCGATATTGCACTGACCATAAATTATTCAACTATTGCTTACTGTCGGTAATTCAGACAAGGCATTATCCAAGTTGAATCTCTGCTGTAATGTTTACACCTTCAGCTCTGACAGTACAACTACCCTGTAGACACAACATAGCAGCTTGATGTAGAACAGTCGGATACTGTTTAGATATGACGGCATTTCATATTCTAAGTGGGTAACAGAAGGAAGATCCTTTAAGACGTAAGCTACCACAGTAAAGTAGCCTAATGAATGCTTCTCGGAATTGGCATAAGATGACTAAACTTCTCATTCCTCCTATGCTGGTGACGGGTGATTGTTCTGAAACATTTCGGACAATGTAAAAAGTACATGGCTCTTCATCATGTGGCAGTTTCCGATCGGCATCAAACCTTCCGGCCAGCCCGAGCTAGTATGTGGAGGAACCAAGATCTACCTACTCTCTACGTTTCAAGTTAGTACCACTCGCGTCTTCGCTGAGATACGCCTCCGACGTATCGGAGGCTTCGGAGCCGAGTCAGAAAAACATGGTGTGGTCAACTGAAATTCAACCTACTTTGAAGATATCGATAGGAAACACTGGACCTCATCCTATATAAGAGATAGACCTTCACCCGGATCTTGAGCACATTACACACAGGTCTGGACATGCACTACTTAACCGGATATTCTCAAGATGTCAGGGTTGGATCATACCGAGTTATTGAACAATTTCATCATCGAAGACGTCAAAATCTTCGATGGACACAATTTTGTCGCCAAAGGTTTCGTCGTTGTTAAGGATGGTCTCATCACCGATGTTGGCAGCGGCAAGCCAGTCGAGACTGATGAAGTAGATATCCCGATAATCTCTCGGCCTCAACATACACTGATTCCTGGACTGATCGATGCCCACATTCACGCTCTCGAAGGGAACACAGACAGTGTTGAGCAATCATTGCGCTTCGGAGTTACAACTGTGTACGACATGCACAATGAGATAGAAGACATCAAGCGTTTGAAGAAGGTCGGTGCCTACTTTGACTACCCAAGCGAACATTGCGAAAGACTAATGGTGTATGCAGTTGGTCGAAGAACCCGGTAACTTCCACAGGTATGCAGATTACAAGTACGCTGGACAAGGAGCCATCATCGAGGGAGGTTGGCCTATGCCTATCATGAAGAAGGAACTCGAGTCAGTTCCTCAAGGTGAAAAGATACTGGACACCATTGTTTCCGGTTGGCCCAAGTTGAAGGCAAGCCACGACGCAAAGCCTTTTGTCCAGCAACAGGTCAACGAGCATGGGGCATCGTACATCAAGATGTTTCACGAGTTAGGAGATACAATCGGCATGAACCTGCCGCCGCCTCCGCCAGATGTTCAAGCTGCTGTAGTCGAGGCTGCCCATGAGGCTGGCGTTATTGCCGTCGGTCATGCATTTAGCTATGAAGGCGCCATGGCACTTCTTGAAGCTGGAGTCGATGGCCTGACGCACGTCTTTTTCGACGAACCTTCAAAGGACGACTTCATTGGGATTATGAAAGCAGGCAATATTCACTGCAACCCGACACTAGGTCTGTGTGCATCACAAACCTCCGAGCGGCAGGAATGGCACCAAGCTTTCAGAACAGACCCCTTCGCCGAGAAGATGCTAATTCAGAAAGAGGCTGATAAACCAATCGGTCTTGCCAAGGATGAGTGCCCAAAGGCTACTGTTCAGAATGCCTACGAGACTACAAGGAAAATGTATAGAGCTGGCGTTCCCTTGATCGTCGGGAGTGACTGTGCAGGAAAAGGACTTGGCGTAACTTATGGTCTTGGTATACACATTGAGATGTACTTGTTTTCTCATGAGATTGGCATGTCGCCGGCTGAAGTTCTCAAATCCGCGACGTCTACCACAGCTGCTCGTTTTGGGTTTGGTGATAGAGGAGAGATTTCGGTTGGGAAGAGGGCGGACCTGGTACTTGTTGAGGGTGATGTCGTGGAAGTGTTGTCGAACCCGAAGAAGCGCTGTTTACCGGTCCTGGGTGTGTGGAGAGAGGGTATTCTGGCATCTGTTTACACGCGTAATTATCCAGAGTGTAGTTAATTATGAATCGGATGCATCTCTCAAGATTGCTCAGCACATGCATTGGACGCGTCGCGTCATCCCCAGATTGGAGATCCACTTATCTCACAGCTGAGCCGAGGTAGACCCACTTTGTACCGAGCTCAATGATGCCTTAGTCAAGATAACAAGATGTCGGAGCCATCCCAAAAGACCAGCATCCCCCTTAATTAACATTTACAACTTCATCTTTACAGCTTCAATCAAAATGGCACCAACCCTCGCAGATCAGGTCGCAGTAAACCAAGTCAGCCAAGGAGAATATGTCTCCCGCCTCAACCCCATCCGCATGGGCAACGCAGCCCCAATTGCCTACGGAGGTTGCACAGCAGGCGTAGCTGTAAACGCAGCATGTCAAACAGCGCCTCCCACAATGTCCCTCTACTCAGTCGTTGGACATTTCCATGGTCCTGCATCAACAGACCAGAAATTGCACTGCAGTGTAACCAACACCAGAGACACAAGGTCTTTTGCCACGCGCAGAGTTCAGGTCAAGCAGCAACAGCCCAATGGCAAATTTCGCGTCTGCATGGAGATCTTGGCCGATTTTCACGTTAGGGAGACGTCGGATTGGGAATATTCTGAGGCGACGTGCTCAAAGTGGCCCAGAGCTGAGGACTGTCCGAATGTACAGACTTTGGTGAAGGATCTTCTGGACAAGGGAAATATTACTGCGGACCAGGGTCAGGCTTTTATAAAGACTTTCGCTGCAAACGCAGAATTCTTTGAGACGCGGTACTGCACAGACGGCGTTTCAGCCCAGAACCTAACCGGCGCCGCCAAAGCAACCAAGACAACACAAGAAGACCGCTCCATTACCGATAAAGTATCCGCAGAATGGCAACGAACTCTCAAACCGCTTGGCAACCAGATAGAGCACATGAGCGCACTGGCTTTCCTAATGGATGGCGCGCTATCTTTCTTACCGCTTACTCATAACCACATGTGGTTTGACGACACGACTGCTTGCTCGACGCTGGACTTTGCGCTGCGCATTTTCGTGCCGGAGATCAATATGAGCGAGTGGTATCTCAAGGAGCGCAAGACGTCAAGAGGTGGAGGAAATAGAACTTATTCTGAGGGGAAGTTGTTTGACAAGCATGGCAATTTGATTGCGTCAAATACTCAGCAATCTATCATGAGATTGAGGCCAGATGTTAGTGTCGCGAAGTTGTAATTGTATTTGTTAGAGCTAGGCGAGTTTTAGAGAGTCTCAAATTAAATATGATCATTGTACGAGCTATGCACATGCCTATTAATGAATGACTTTTGTACGCCTCGGTCCTTTTCTTAGCCACTAAGGGCACCACCAGACGCCGTCCTATCCTACCCCGTGGCACAAATGCCGTACCCAACGACCCTTTAGCGGCGTCGTGGCATAAAATGCGATAATCCTCCCCTCTTGGCCAATCGGCTTCTGTCCCGATTCAAATCAGCTTTGGGACCAGTGGGTGGCCTAACATCTTTTGTGCCAGTGGAAGGTGTGGCAACTGATGAAGTCGGCTTTACGATCTGTTGAGGCCCATTCGGGGTCGGTCCCATTGGGGCATACTGTGCTCTAGGAGTTGGCGGAACGGAAGAGTCATGGTGATTCCATTCCCTTTCGAGCCCAAGCCCTGAATCACGACGCTTCGGCTCGCGCCAGGACTCGTAGGGCCGGTTGTCGATCTCTTCTCTCGCATTCCTTGGCTCGAGCGAGTAGTGATCATTGCTTCGGCGACGAACACGTCGTCTAGTGGGTGGCTTCTCGTCAACTGCACCAGTGCGCTCTTGATCATTCGACATGGTTTTCTGTTTCGTCAGACGGTTGTTGGGCTCGGGAGAAGGGACTTTGGCGGGTGCAGCGATGTCCGGCTTGACGGACTCCTGTTCGAGGTGCTTCGCGATCTCATCCTCTGACCCGCAAACCGAACCATCCTTCGAAGTAAGGGTATTGTCATCAACAAACAAACCAGATTGTTCAACTTCGGGAGAAGTGTGATGCGTATCATCGGATCCGTCGGGGAGAGTCTCGTCGTTTGAGTCAGTAGTTCGAGTGAGACCGGCTTGATAGTTCTTGTAATTGAGTAAGAACTCCTCGACCTGACGCTTGTGGGGGATACTGCTATCACTAGGGTCATAGCGACACATTTCCGTGACGGGAACCCATCCGTAATTGCATTTCCACGGGTACTCGACTGCATCGAAGTACATAATTGGATACTCTCGCTGAGCTGCCTGGGGCCCGCCAGACTTGTAAGCATCTGCAAACCCCACGGCACCAGTGCAAGGATCGTACTCGCAAGACGCTGGGATTTCATCAGGGAACTTCAGATGTGGTGTATCCTCCAGTGACGACCCTTCCCATCCTGGAATACCCAATGCGCGGAAGTTATCCCATGGAAGGATAAGAATAGCGTAGTAACGTTTATCCTTTGGCCAAAATGCAGTGTACACCTCCCCAGGCCGAGGGTCAACCTGAGGGACAAGGACACTCTGGGAATACCGAGTTTGTGGAGAATTGAACGGGTCATCTGTCAGATCCTCTGGAGGATAGAACTCACTATCGGGGTGGCCCTGCTCGTCATACGACGGCCTAAGAGTCACAGAATTGTTCAATTCCATGAGACCTTCGTCGCAGCCAATCACCACCCTTCCGAACAATCTGATAGCCGTCTCAGTTGTAGGTGATGAATCGGGGTGAGAAGAGCCTTTGAGATGGCTTCTGGCGCCATTCAACGGACTCTTAGTAGCGAACACCTTGTTATGCTGTTCGCACTCCACCACATAATAACCTCCCTTGTAGTACTCAATGACAAATCTCTTCGTGGCTCTGCCATGCTGATATACTTCATCAAACTCGATCGTCCTGTCGGTCAAGGATACAGATGATTCGGGGCGTCTGCGCTTGTTTGTCATAGGCTGCTCAAGGTTTGGCGACATGACTCGCTTTTGTGGTTTCAAGTCTTGCTTGCCATCGACTCGTCTGAATGGGACAACTTTGATTGAATGGTTTGGGGGTGGGGGTGTCGTAGATGTGTCTGACAAAGGTTGTCGTTGATCCTCCCTGGACAAGACCAGAGATTGAATGTCGGATTCGATATTGGCAGGAGGCGGCTCATCGTCCATCGGCTCATGGGTAGGAGTTGGCAGAGCCGGCTGTTCGGCCAGCCACTCGGCGATAAGATGCCTGGGAATCAACCGACCAAGTGTATTCAAGAGATCTTTCACGATAAACTTCTCGACGCCCTTGCACTTCCGTTGGTACTCAATCTCCTGTTGATCCACAGCCTCCTTTTGGTCTTTGACCCTTTTGAGATCCTCTGCACAAGCAAGCATATGATCTAGTCCACCTGCTGATGGGTTATCGATACCTTCCTGTTCCCATGTGCGATATGCATCTTTGCAACGCTTGGCCGCATCATTGAGCTTTATCAAATAGCTCTCTTTCGGGGATTGAGATGGGTGTGCTTTGGATATCCAACGTTCGCAAAAGTTGCTGAATTGAGAAATTATCTCGGCCGGCTTTGGGTCGTTCATGTTGAATTAGCTAGCAGGCGGGTCGCCGAAGAACAAGACTATAGGTCAGACCATAAATGGACGTCGTGTGATAGATCACGGGCGTTTTAAATGAAAGAGGCTCGCTACAAAGTAGAAGGTGATCATGGAAATAATTATGAGTCTCTGGTAGAGAAGTTGTTGTCTTATTAAGATGGGAGACGGATATCACGTAGGCAGGTAATGGAAGGATCATCCTCCAGAATTTAGGCTACCACAATAAAGTAACCTAAGTGCTAGTCTATGCTGGCATAAAGTGACTCAATTATTTCGTCTCTTTGTTCTTGGCAGCCAATTCATCTGACATCCCGACGGGCGGGAGACTGATGCCGCGATTGACGCCGGGGGGAGGAATAATGGAGAAGCGAAAAGAATGTTGCTAATGTTTGCGTGAATGCAGCATGTAGCTATCCGTCTTGCCGCGTGTGTATACGTATGACTGGTAGCTGGGCCTTCCCCATGGTCCAATGATGACTGCTCCAAGAAACCGGGGTATGAGAAGTGCTGGTTGCACAAGAAGGAAGGAAAAGCAGCTTGATGGAGTGACCAGGGCATTGGACGTTATTTTGAGTTGATGAAAGGGAGGTAAGGGGGAAGAGAGAATGGAAAAAGAAAGAGACGTCAGGGTATTAGAGTAGCTGACCATTAAAACTATAGTAGATGAAGTGACAAGTTTCTTCAAGTGAGCTTTGACGTTACAAACATCTACAGTATTCTCTTGGCACAATAATCATTATGGGACGACCTTCACCATCTGGTAGAGACAACCTAGACTCCAGCTTCTTCCAACCAATCTTGTGCAAACTTTTTGACAGGCATCTGCTCTTCGCCGCTACACCTTGTTATAACCGATCAAGAGCGTGAACCAATAACATGTTCTGACTGAAACCTCTTCCCACCCACTTAAGTACCGTGAATATCATTGGAGCTGGAAGTAACGCGGTTGCTGGCACCAGGGTAGTAACAACAAGACTCAACGGTCAGTCCTCTGTGGCTGTTTGATCCATACCATCGCAGCCCCGCTTGCACCAGGGATAAGTACAGACAAACAACTTGGCAATGCAGTTGAGAAATCCCAAGCCCAGCATAAACACGCACATTTCCTAGGAAATCATTTGGCCTTATGCACTCTCCCCACCTCCTTATCAACAACCAATCAAACGTTACATAATGGGACAGTCTATGACAAATGACAGCACTTCCCCTTCTGTCCAATCATTTGATTCGAGAGGCCGGTGGTGGGCAAGGGAATGAGGCCATGGTTGAGAAGTGCCTTCGTCGTGAATGTACTGTCAATTGACCAGGGTATCGGAGTTATGCATGTTTCAGAAGCATCTTTCCCCGGGAAAAGAGAAAACATGTCTCGCTCAAGCCAACTTTTACCCAAGTGGCGCAGCCTGATTTCTTTTGCCCTTGGCTCATTGGATATTCACATCTTGAACATGGGTATCGGACGTAATGTTTTTGACATGGGTATCGGACATAACTTTCGAGCATGGGTATCGGACGTAGCAAATTGAACAGGGGTATCGGCGATAGCTGCTGGTTGACCAATTACCAAAGACGCCACCAGCAAGAAGAGTATGATCACTACCAAACTGAGCTTCTTACATATATGTGGCTTGCTTCAGAGATATTAGTCTGGTTATCTCTTCTCTACGCGAGGTGATGCAAAAGAAGGCAAATGTCTCAGTATTTAAATGCAACAGCAGCCACCCGATCGAAGATGCGGCTCTTACAGGTTCTCCTCTGAGTTGGCCCACTTCTCCTTCAGTACACTTAATCTTGCTTGACATGGCAAGGACAACAGTCTTTTTGGCGTCCTGGGAAAAGAGTTAAGATCTCTGAATCGCTTACTCATCTAACTTTACCTTGTCGCTTGACGGATGCTACTGTCCTGTCCTGGCTTGGCAACGGAGCTTGGAACCACTCTTCCCATCGACAGACGAACTCGGTCCTTACCACAAGGCGAAAAGGTAATTACCAGCATCGGTAATGTGTTTATTATCCGTGAAGAATTTGTTAGCTTTAGTAATGCTGTTTTCTCCTGGTTCTAGCCTGTCGGCTGGTACATCTGCCCACGGAACTCCACGGCGCTGCGACCCATTTGTTCCACGGACGAACGTTTCCACTATTTCGATGATCTTCTCAGTGTTATGGTCCACTTGGTAGTTCGTCAATCTGGCTTACTGTTTATTGTCCAATCACCTAGACAGGTTGAGTTTTGGACTTACACGATCAAAATGCATTGACCTTAGACAATATTCTTCATTTGAGCTATAAAGGATCCGGAGTCGTAGCTTGTCATATCAATAGCAATATTTACTTTTCAATCTCTTCAATGACTTCAGAAATCACCAAAAAAGAAGCTCCCGGCTGGCCCATTGATGGAGGCCACCGCGCCTGGCTTTCGACCTTCGGGGCCTGGTGGGCCATGTTCATCACCTTCGGCTGGGTGAATTCCCTGGGCGTCTTCCAATCCTATTACGAACAAAACCTCCTCCAACAATACTCGTCGTCCGACATCGCATGGATAGCTTCTGTTCAACAGTGCTTGACGTACAGCGCCGGCATCTTTCTCGGCAAAGTCTTTGACGACTATGGTCCGAGATGGCTTCTTATCATTGGAGGCTTTGCACAAGTATTTGGTCTGATGATGACTTCTATTTCGACAGAGTACTACCAGGTTTTCTTGTCACAGGCAATTTGCAGCGCGCTGGGGGCCAGTGCTGTTATGTACAGTACTGTTGGGTCCTTGGCAACGTGGTGGAAGGTTCGAAGAGCGACGGCATACGGCATTGCGATTTCCGGCTCATCAATTGGTGGCATCACTTTCCCGATCATGGTCAATCGATTGATGCCCACGGTTGGCTTTGGATGGACGATGCGCGCGGTCGCGTTCATTATTCTTGTAGGCGTGCTTGCGGCGGTCGCAACAATTCGTTCCAACAAAGCCCATGCTCGTACACCGTTCAAGATAACATCATACGTCATACCAATGAAGGAAGTCAAATTCGCACTGCTCTGCCTTGCATTGACTATTTTCGGCTTTGGACTCTTTCTTCCCTTCAACTTCATTCCCCTGGAGGCACAGGCCATGGGTATGTCTTGGGAATTGTCCATCTACTCCATCGTTATCCTCAACGCCGTGAGCGTCTTTGGCCGGATCCTTCCTGGATTCTTGGCCGACAAATTCGGTCGTTTCAATATGATGATGATCTGCACAACCATGTCGGCTATCTTGACCCTGGCTGTCTGGCTTCCCGGAAGATCCAACGCGGCGTCACTTTGCTTCTCGGCATTCTTCGGTTTCTTTTCCGGCAGCTACATCTCTTTGACCCCTGCACTTGTGGTAGAAGTCTCTCCCCTATCGGAAATTGGACATCGAACAGGAATGCTATACTTCTGTATTTCAATCGGTGTATTGGCGGGTAGTCCTATCGCTGGTGCGCTCGTGGAAGCGAATGGCGGTGATTACACATATCTCAAGGTGTTTGCTGGAATTACAATGCTCATTGGTGCTGTTCTGATTGGCGCATTGAGATTCTACATCCATCAATTGACGAAGAAAGCAGTAGCCGAGGCTGATAATGGCAAGGTAGAAATCGAGGGAGAAAAGGCATGAGTCGATGCGGTGCGGCGAATTGAGGATGTGGAGTTAAGTTTCCAGAGATCGGAAACATGTCTGACATTCCGGTTGCGTCTTTGTAGATATGTAAAACGCGTCAAAGAGCGAGACTAGGGAATCTCCGTTGAGCTTAAGTTTTAAAACAATTTTTAATACAGAATTTGTAACACAATTGAAACCGTAATGGAAGTTCATGCAGAGCATTGTCTAAAAATCATCGTGCTACCCTATTGTTATCGATAACACGATCCGGCTTTAATACGGTGATGATCTAGAGTCTCCATAAGGGATCCGACCCCATAACAAGACGACGCGACTGAGAGACAAGAAAAAGGCCTCTGTGCACGGAACTGTAAATATAACATCGGTTGAAGATGGGATATTCTCATCTTCAGCCGGGATAACCGCTTTAATGCTTGCAATTGTCTGAGGCAGCGGAATCTCGGAATCTCTCGGCCGATGGAGAGCGGAGCCTTTCCGCTTCCGTGCCCCGCGTCATCCCCCGCATCTCGGCCTTAGTCCCCGCTGCATCGGCTTTCCACGGCTCCATAAAGTATACAAGACAGAAAACAATTGACGTCGTCGTCTTCATCATCATCATAATCTTTTATTTACTCAAGTTGCCAAAATGTCGTGGCTATCTATCCCCTCAGAATCTCACTTCTCCATTGCCAATATCCCATTTGGCATCATCTCCACATCATCTGATGCAACGCCTAGACCTGCTGTCGCTATCGGCGATCATGTTCTTGATCTGAAGGCTTTTGCTAAGGGAGATGGTTTCTCTGGAAGCTCGGACGTTCAGAAGCATGCTGATGTCTTCTCGCAATCATCATTGAACGCCTTTGCCGCTCTTGGACGGCCTGTTCACCGCGCTGTGAGAAGCTACCTCCAGGACGTTCTGGCAAAGGACACCAAGCATCCCCAGATACTCAAGGATAACCAAAAACTTCAAGAAACTGCTCTCCTTAAGCGCTCAGATGCCAAGAACCATCTTCCTCTCGCCATTGGTGATTATACCGACTTTTATGCCGGAAAGCATCACGCTTACAACATCGGCTGCCTTTTCCGTGGGCCTGATAACGCGCTGCAACCCAACTACACACATCTCCCCGTCGCGTACCACGGACGTGCAAGTAGCGTTGTCGTTTCTGGCACACCGATTCATCGACCATGGGGTCAGATACTGCGTCCTGGAAACAAAGTTCCTGATCTTGCCCCTTGTGAGAGGCTGGATATTGAACTCGAGATGGGCATGTTCATCTGTCGCGAGAACCAGATGGGACACCCCGTTCCTGTCGATGAGGCCGATGACCACATCTTCGGCTATGTTCTCATGAACGATTGGAGTGCACGAGATATTCAGGCATGGGAGTATGTCCCTCTTGGACCTTTTACTTCCAAGAACCTGGGCACGAGTATTAGTCCCTGGGTCGTTCTCGCTGATGCACTTGATGGTGCGAAGGCGGCCGGTATCAAGAATGACAATGAGATTCTACCATATCTGAAGGAGAAGAGGGAGAATAATATGTTGGACATTGATCTCGAGGTGGAGATTACCAGTAAGTGCCAAATACTCACCTTTCATATACACGTACTAACGTCTCAAAGCTGCGGCTGGAAACAAGAATGCTCTAAGCAAGACCAGCTCTCGTAACTTGCTCTGGTCCTGGCCCCAAATGATCGCTCACCACACCATCACTGGCTGCAACTTGCGACCGGGTGATCTTCTTGGATCAGGCACTATCTCTGGCCCTGACTCTGGTACCGAAGGAAGTATGCTAGAGCAGACGAAGGGTGGCAAGGTGGCTATCCAGCTTAACAACGGAGAGGAGCGTAAGTTCATTCAAAACGGTGACACTTTGGTGCTGAGGGGATCTTGGGGCAGTGGTGATTCAAAGGTCGGCTTTGGCGAGGTCACTGGAACTATTCTCGAGCCTCTTCCATTGTTCAAGTAAAAATAGGTATTGTCTGGAGCTTCAAAAACTAAATAGACTGCTTACATCTAAGCCTTGAGATTATCCGGTGTATCAGGCTGATTCTGCCAATGCGCCTTCACAACGGCAGGATGATCCTTCAAATTCTCGGCAATTCTCTGTAGTGTCGGAAAAGCCGACAAATCAACACCAAACCTCTCCGCATTCCACCAAGCAGGCATAAAACAAGCATCGGCGATCGTAAGCTCATCGCCAAAAGAGCACTTTCCAGCTGTATCTTTCGCAACCTCCTCGTAAGCCCTCAATCCATTAGTCATGAGTTGGCAGTTCCACTCTTCTGCGTTACCACCAAGTTCTCGTACACGACGCATGATGCGAAGGTTTGTCACAGGCTGGATATCCGCACTGATGATGTTGACGAGCGTTCGCACGATTGCTCGTCCCTCCGGGTCAGATGGAAGAAGAGGATGCTCAGGGTGCTTTTCCTCAAGATATTCCAGAGCTGCTACAGATTGGCGGATGAGGAAGGGTTTGGAGTTTGAAGTGGGTGGGATGAGAACGGGAACTGATCCTGAGGGATTGAGAGCTTTGTGCTCATCTGAAAGGTGGTCATTCTTGAGAAGATTGACGGGTGTCAAGTCGTAAGAGATTCCTTTGGCATTCATGGCAATCCGAAGACGGGCTGCGCATGAGGAGCGGAAGTATGTGTACAGAGTATAATTGGAGTCTGACATTTCGATGAAGTGTACTGACAGTGCTCAGCTAAGTGTAGTATTCCAGCTGTAAAGACGAGAGAAGCTGGGGACTGAACAATCCTGAGCAGAGCCACGCCCTTCTTATGTCACGGCGTAGTCATTGTGTAAGTAAGCAGCTTGGCTGTATACTTCGCCATTGTAGTTACAGCTATCCGCTGCTAGCCTCCCGCTGCCGAAGGTGTATGGGCGTCACATGTCGTTGGTTGGCGGAATCGCGGGGGCGTTCCGAGGGAATGCGGGGATGGAGAGTCGCCAATCCGGGGAATCAACCACCATCCATGCAGAAATGAACAAAGAACATATTAATATTCATCAGTGTAGCTATTTCTATACTTGTTTGCCTGAGTCTGATTCTGCAATTAACGCCTTGGAAGGTCGCCTCATCTCTATCCATTCAATATCACTTGCATCGGTGCAGTGGTCCTTTCCAGTTTCCGACACTCCTTCAACTTCAGACCACAAGGAAGGAAGTCGCATGCTCTGTCTTCCAATATATGTCGGCGATTCCTCCTCGTCATGATGCCTGTAGTTGTTTCGCATTGATTCAAGCCCAAGCTTTGAACTCCTTCGCATCCAATTTCCACACGTGTTTTCAGGAGATGAAGTCTCAGACTTATGTCGTGATCCGAAGTATGGGCGTAGCGAAGGCAAACATGCGATCACAAGACCTATTTCAGCGTCTAATGCACTCCAGAGTACTACAATCTGTTAACATCTAATCTGCCCCAGAGGATAGGAAGTAGTACCAATTTCAGCAAGTGATATGGTAGAGTCGGCGCCTGCCTTGAAGATTATGAGGAAGCGACCGAGGCTGACTGCGATATTGACGGTTCCAAGTAAAAATGTAAAGTAGATACCAATTCTGAGGGATCGCTTGACATTCAGTGCTGGCACAATAAGCCAGGGAAGAATGAAAACTGTACCAACGTCAGTGTTTATACTTTTAAGATCCTAAGGTCATGTACCGAGCAGGTCGCCGAGGAACGATAGTCCCCAGCCCACATTGAATGTGACCGCATAGGTCCAAGGCGAACATGTTCTGTAAATTCGCAAGTCCCTATGACCAAATTAGCAATATTAACTGAATGCAAAGGAGTGTAACCTGCCAGTGTCTATCGAGCGGGAGGCAGACGCAAAAGATAAGGATGATGGTAGCAAAATAGCTGGCAACTGTAGTCCAGATCGTAACCCAGAGAAATATCCGTCTCTTGACCATAAAGTCGGGAAAAGCCTGTAAGTAGACCGACAAAAGAGCCGCCTTGCAAAGGTAAAGAGTCGTGTAAAATGGGAAGTTGGAAGCAAATAGTAACTGATAGTCACGGTCGTCAATTATATACCCCCCAGGGTAGTTCAATAGCGGTTCTTACCTTCAAGACCAACCTGAGATTGGTAGTTCCACCGCTATATCCTTGCAGCGTTGAGTGCACATTGGGCTCATACGCGCCAAGAGCTGCAAACGCGGGACCGAAAGCACCAGCAATAACACCTGAAATACATGCCGCGACCATGAACTTATCGCTGAGAAGGAGTTTTCGCTTTTGTATCCGAAGACGGAGGTTGAGGCGGGCTGCGACGAGGGCTATCGCGACGAGGACAAGGATCTGGGAAGCCTAGGGGGAGTTAGTACCAAGGCACGGAGGGTTAAATGTTACATACGAGGATGTCCTTGGCATCTGGATTACGCATCGCGCTTCAGTGGTAAAAGACCTTGAAGTCTTTCACTGAGGCCTCAGCATTGAGGTTTTGAAGGTTGGTGCAAATTGGGTGAGTGCATCGGAGGGGACGTCCTTGCGCTGGGGGTGGACAGAGCAGCCTCCTTATCTTTAAACCACCTCAACACACCACCGAACTAGTAGAGGCTCGACCTCAGGGCTGGAATTAAGCTTTCGCCCTGGCATCGTTATCCGCCTTGGGCGTCGTTGGCCACATACCTACAAGCACGCTAGGACAAAAACGTCAAGATTTTGAGACATGTTCGCCGACGGCAACAGTCAGGGTTTTGGACATCTTGGCTGTTTCGGGATGCATAAGGTCTTGGCATTACACGGAAATGATGTTAGTGATGGAAGTGGTGGCTTTGCATGGACGGATGGGTTTGGGGTTGGTTGATCATATACGTAGATTTCACCATCAACAGATTACGAAGCAGGACATGGGTAGTGGGGATCTAAAAGTTCACCTGTTTACTATTCTAGGTAAGCTATTGCCTCCTGCTCGGTATAGAGCCACTATTGAGGGTGGTACCAGATGCAGGGGTCGCAGCGCCCCATAAAGGCTCGTTTAACGACCGCCCTGCAGCCGCATAAGCAACTACATAACGGGGCAACTATCTGTCTCCCGTCACGATCGGCTATAGTAGAGGATGGACGAGAGTCCCCAGCTGAAATATTAGACGAAGCGTGAGGACTACTCTTAACGCTAGGTTGCTTGACGTTGAGGTTGTTGGAGTCAGACATGGCTACCTCCTTGCCCGACTCAATATCTATCTCACTATTGACTGGGAATGCCAATCGTCGACGCTCATCCTTTTCGACCGGAGCCTTCTTGTTGCATTCTTTCTTAGTCTTACTTGAGTTCTGAAGATTGACTAAAGAACAGACATCTTTGCAAGGGCCGCACAGCTGCGAGGTCCTGTCCTGGACAATTCTTTTGCAGACGCAATGGCATTGACATCGAGGGTTAGCTGCTTCCATGATGTCACTTGGCGAATTGGCATTGAGGTTGAGGCTGTTCTTATAAGGCATGGCTGTTGAATATATTTAGTTCGAAAGGGTTACTTTGATTGTGGAATTGCGGAAAGCCAAGTGTTTAGGCACGAGGGGACTGCTATTTATATGTATAAAATGCTCTTATCTGAATCACTCTTGCTCGTGTGCATCTTTTCACTGTCATCCTGATTACACGACTGGGATAGCTTGTAGCAGCCAAGAGCAGAACCTTTTATTTGTGTTTCAGTGCATTCTGCATAATAACTTTCTATCTATGTAATCCATAACCAGCCCATTCCCTAGCCTAGCCCATAGCCTCTATCATTTAATCTGAAGGGCAATCCTTGACACTATCCTTTGCGATAAGATCCTCCGAGTCACTGTCACTCTCGCAATTCTGCTTGCAAGGGTTGCAAATCCTCCGGCGAGTATCTTGAACGACTCTTTTACAACCGCAAATGCATTCGCATTGAGGGTTGGCTACTTGTATGATACCACCAGGCAATTCAACCTCCTGAATAGGGGAAGCGGATGCTTTGAAGCTATCATTCGTGACCAGAGCATCCAAGCTACCTTCATTAGAGTTCTGAAGCCCTACTGAAGAACAATTCTCCTTGCAAGGGTAGCAAATCGATGAGTGAGTAGCCCAGACGAGTCTTCCACAATTGCACCAGCATTTGCATGGAACCTTCTCTGCTTCTGCTTCTGAGATACCACCAGGCAAATCGACCTCCTGAATAGGGGAAGTGGATGGAGTAAGGTTTTCCTGATGACACATGGTTCTTGATGATCTGTTTTTGGATTTCTTTTTCGTTTTGCTTTTTTGCTTGAGGCGCTGTGTGATTTGATTGACCCTGTGGTTGTAGTTATGACCTGGCCTTATATACATGACCGCGAGCACTGCTTCACCAGGTAAAGCGGACTAGACAATGAATCATGGTCAGCAACGTATCCCTTCGTCTTCACTCCGATAAGTGAAACCCTGCATGTGCGTATGCCCGAGCCATTTGCCCGTTCCTATTCACCTATAAACTGCCCCTGGATCCATGTCATCCTACCACCTACTCAGGCGATATTCATTCCCATGATCCTTCTTATTCAGCTTCCCGTTGCTAGCATCATAGACCTGATTTTCTGAGGTGGGTATAACAGGCATAGGATGTCTCTCAATGCATCGATTACACCGACCATAGTATCTCTGTTGAATGATACTTTTGCAGCCACAATAGCACCAGCATCGACCATTGGCGAACTGTAAGGCACAATCGCAAGCGCCTCTGCTCGGTGAAGTTCGAAGGGTGGTGAGTATGGCGGGGTTTGACTGAGACATTGTAGTAACTTCCAAGAATGATATTTACGGAATGTGGATTTTATTTGTTTATAAAAAAAAGGTAAATTCTATCCGTGTCTCTGGAGGAAAAGAGAACAGAGATTTTATAATCAAGAACACATGTTACGCATGTTTGTGTGCGACTTCAAGCCATGCTTGTGTCTGGATACAGTCGAGCAATTTACAGTTTTGGGACAGTTCCTAGATCAAGCAGTGCTGTGTTGCGAAACGGAGTTGTCTCGGTGGCCCCGATAGCAGGATGATCGTACTTGATCACAGCTTCTGATCTTCAATACCTCCAGATCACAGAGTCTACAGGCGTAATCACCAAGAACCTGCTGGGTATCAGGAGGGAAAGCTATACCTTGCTTCCAGATGCATGATATAGGGCTCCGGAGGAGCTGGCAAGTGCTTGGAAGCCATCTTATGTTTTTCTCAAGCTGCACGTAGAGACTCTACTAATGTGAATATTTTCCAGTAATCTATAATTGCAATGGTGGATGTTTTCAACGTCACGGAGGACCCGTTGCTCGCTTACACGCGTAATCGTCCCAAGACAGCTTAGCGCTGTCAGCTTCACTAACCCCAGGGATTTCGTCTGGCGAGACATAATCTGCATTTCACATTATCCCCTACCACGAATTACAATCTGTTCTCGTTACACCACCGTTATCATGGTTGTTTCAGCTGAAGTCGCTGCCAAGAAGCCCAAACAGAAACAGAAACAGTACTACACCCGCAGCCGAACGGGGTGTCTGACATGCAGACAGCGCCACCAAAAATGCGATGAGGCGCGTCCGATCTGGTTAGTAAAATGCGCCCCAGCACACACTTATGCCTGTAAGAACTGGCTGACCCTCGGATCCAGTGGAAATTGCATATCAGCGCAGCGACAATGCGAATATCCCTCTGCAGTCTTGCCGCTTCGCGAGCGCAGAAAGAAATGTCTTCCAGGAGAGCAGCAGCCTTGGACTGATGCAGTGACTATGCCTAAAGTCATTGGATCTTGCACATCTGTCGCGACACGACCGATACCCATGGCTTATCGATCTGATGAGCTGTTCCACTATTGTAAGCTGGCTAGACCTGTCAAAAGTTGAGGTACTGACCAAGGGGAGTTTACGCGCTAGAAGATCCGCTCGACGTTGTACCGAAGGAGAGACGACGAGGCTTGTAAGAATTCCGATTCACGATTCCCCCATGATAAATTCTGATATCTTAGGCTGCAATCTGTTGCACATAGCAGTGATGCACTGCGCAACACCATGCTCATTGCTGGACTCCACTATGCTTGGAACGCCGGGCAGCTCCAATCCTACGAGCCCACTTTCTTGTTCCACAAGATTCAGACAATGAGTGACGTGAATAAGTTTCTTCAAAACTCAGATAAGAAATATGCAGTTTGCGTGAGAAACATTTCTACTCTGTGCTTCTCCGAGGTAACACGCCTTTATTCACCGCTCTTTGAAATGGACATCGGTTGACGCTTTCAGTGTGCACTTGGAAATATCGTTACAGCCGAGACACATATGGATGGTCTGATGAGGTTCATGGACCTTCATAGACCAACTCATATTACAATACCGATAGAGCATGGTCTGGATGATGAGCTGGCGAACCGATGGGTTCTATTGTTCGTGCCCCTCCCAGTACCCCTTCACAGGCCACTAACAGTACCCCAGTGCATACAATTTCATTCACGGCTTCAAAAGCAGAGTTGAAGACGTCCTCGTCGACGCGAGCGTCACGAAATCAGGGCACAAGCCCCCACCAGCTCTGGTCGAAAAGCTCATGCACGCATGGCACAAACATGAGATGCAAGGTCTTGATATTCGACTGAAGGCGTTGAAGATGCTACCCTTTTTCTTCAGTGAACTTCCCCCAGGTTCAACGTTTGTTGAGATCGATGGCACAGAGATTATAGAATGCCTGGCTACGCTTACCGCCACGTCTCGCATGAGAACGCAGGATATGGACTTTGATAGTCAGCAAATGATATGGCAAGAGGGCGCTGCTACGAGACTACTTTTACTCGTCGTTGGATCACATATTGAGTCAATCTCAACCGACAGGAAAGCAGCGACGTCTTCTGGACCCCGTTCTCTCTTGACCTCGTCATGGTCTGGCTTGAATGCAGCAGTAGGTATCTACCTCCATACTATCCTCAGATTCTGGAACGCTGGCGATCCAATCGAGCCATCCCTTCATCGGCGGGTCTTATTTATTCTCTACCAAGACCTTGAGCTTAGTCAACGTCGGTCTCGAGATCTGTCAGATCTTTGGCTTTGGAAAGCGTTTGTTGGTGCGATGAGCCTTGATCAAGCGACTGCCTCTGCTGGTGGGATGTTGGACGAGATGCAGGTAGTTTTTGAAGGGTTCGTTAGAGAATGGAGTGTCGTCACCAGAATCACAGACTGGGACGTTGCGAGACTGGCATTGAGTGCAGTTGTTTGGCCAGAGATGTTTCAGTACGAAGACATAGCGCGAGAACTGTGGTATAGCTGTATTCTGTAACTAAGTCACAAGACATTCATTAAAGCCTTGGAACGTATCGTGTGAGCATATCATGTCTCTCACAACCTGCCATCCAATACTCTGCTGCTGAATCTTCTCATAATCCTTACCCATGACCATGCACCACTTGTCCAGGAACCATGGCGCAGCCTCCCAACTCTTCATATCCCAGGGTGGGTAGCTATCCTTTGACTTCTCTCCCGACCCAGATCCTAACCTCCACGTTGTCAGTCCCCCTCTCGCGTATATATCAAGCTTCATCTCCCAAATATTAAAAGTAGAAGGCAAAGCAGCAGATGCCATGATCGCTCGCTCGCGCAGAAACGGAAGAGGGACCAGATCCAAACTTATGTGATGGGGTATGAGAATCTGCGCCAGTGTAGGGCGTAAGTGCACAGGAACATTGGTATTATTGAAGGAAGAGATAAACGCTGAGCCAAGAGCCCGACAGTTTGGGGTTCCAGAGATGCTGGGTTGGAAGAATGGAGAAATATTATCAGCGTTGCAATTTGCGACGACATCAAGGTCAAAGCCCAGTGATCTTGCATTGGCGAGACAAGATCCGAAAAAGGCTGTCGGGAAGAACTGAAGCATATTGAGATAGACATCTGGGAAATTCGGTTCATTGCTTGATTCGGTGGTGCTTGGCGACACAGGCTCAATGAACTTGGCGAGTTGGCCAGGGCTCTGGTCTTCCTCTTGCACTGGTGCATCGCGCTTCAAAAGTGGCCGAGGCCGCGGATTATGTTTCGCTCGAGACCTTTTCTCTTTTATCATCTTTCTCTCTTCTTTTTGTCTTTCTCCTACGAGCAGATCAATTAGAGACACAGATATGGCTATTAGGTACTTTGACTCACTGTATGCCTTTTGCGCCAACCTGTTTTGCTCCCTTCTGGCAGGGGTCAAGACGCGACGCTTAGCGGGCGGTTGAGCAGCATCTGGGTCACCCCTGCCACTCCGCTTCATAGTATTGACCTTGTTTGTATCAATGGCAGTCATTTCTCCGCATTAGTTTGGAAGAACAGAAGATGCGCGAGAGCGATGAGGCGATTGTTCTGTCAGCAAGTGAATCCTGATTACGGATTTGCATGGTGGTCAAGCCGAAAATGGAGTGGGGCAGTTTGGCTTACGGGTTTTAAACCAATCAGCGCTCGGCTTCTCTCGCCTCTGATGCCAATCTGGAGTGGCTTACTGTTGGAGATCCAATCGGACAGTGGTTGAGGTTATCGCCGAATTGTCCGCTGCAGCATGGAGAGAGCATCATGGGTAGAGTACAAAGTAGTATAAATACCACAACACAAGATGCCAAAGATGAATTGTTCAAGCCATTGCAAATCATCCTGCCTTTACACTGAATCTTAACACTTACTTGATTCGTATTCACCAAACACCGAAAATGTCCACTAAAACCATCGCAGTTGTTGGCGCTACCGGTACACAGGGGGGCTCCGTCGCCAGAACCTTTCTCAACCTCCCCGGCTGGCATGTCCGCGCTCTCACACGCAACTCAACATCTCAAAAGGCACAAGCTCTGAAGGATCTTGGGGCCGAGATTGTTGAAGCAGACATGAACGACGCCGACTCGTTAGTCCGTGCTTTCAAGGGCGCACATGCCATCTTCATCAATACAGATTTCTGGGCACCTTACGTATCCGCTCTGGCAGACGGAAAAGACCAGGCTACTAGCCAAAGCGTCGGATATGATACCGAAGGTCTTCATGTCAAGAATGCGACATACGCGGCATCCAAGACCGAGACCCTTGAGAAGTGCATCTACTCTGCTCTTGGACCCATGAAGGAGGTTTCCAAGGGAAAGTTTTCTCACTGTCATCACTGGGAGACCAAAGCTGCAGCTGTCAACTACATCGAGAATGAGGTGCCTGAGCTTGCCCAGAAGACATCTTATATCTACGTCGGAGCTTACGCGACCAACGCATTCCTGTACCCCAAGAAGGATGCCGAGACCGGCGAATATGTCTTGGAGATCCCAGCCTCAGGGAACCTGCGAATGCCTATTATCGACACCGCCAAATCAACTGGTGTATTCGTCCAGGCTCTTGTAGAGTCCGAACCTGCTAGAACTAAACTGCTGGCATACGATAGCGAGCTCTCCATGACAGAGGTCGTCGAAACTTGGAGCAAGGTCACGGGGAAGAAGGCTACTCTGAGGACCATGACTGAGGAGGAAATGTTTAAGAAAACTGGTCTTCCCTATGAAGTCCTCGATGGACCGGCTTACTTGGATGAGTACGGATACACCGAGGGGATTGAGGGGGTTGTCATGCCTGACCAGCTCAAGGAGCCTGTCAAGACTGATAGTCTTGAGGAGTACTTGAGGAAGCAAGACGCCGAGTCGCTTCTATCGTTCAAGTATGGTCTTCCAGAGCCCCCAAAGAAAAACTGAACGCTTCCTGTATCTTGGTGTGCACAGTTATTGGCTGATAGCTACAACATAAAATTGTATACTTTCTTTCAAGTTATGCCAACAAATTGACATGAATACACAAATGACTAGACATTGATATACCCGTCCTCATTCCGAAGTGTTGAACAGCCCAGTTGATAACCGACACGTTCCTTTCCTGGAATATGATGCCAAGTGGAGAGACATGACCCTCATGAAGTCCCAATTGCCGACCATACTGTTGCGATTACTTGGCCAGAGAGTCAGCAGCTCCAGAATTCCCATCCTTCAAGGCCTTCAAAGGTCGTCGTCCAATTCGTCCACCAAGATCCTTCCGAATCCACATAAACTTCTTCTTGAGTCGGCCATTTACCATGAACACTTCGGGCATACCAGCGACTTCTCCTTTTCCAGCAAGAGGACCATCTTGGAAAATGCCACCAGAGTTGCGGATGCTGGCGGGAATGGACTGCCACATCTTGCGGGCGCGAGCTGTGTCGGCATCAGATAGCCCGTTTCGGTCTGGCTCGAGATCGAAGTTCGTGGTCTAGGAATGAGTGTCAGTACAGGTTACAAGACGGGATATAATGAGTCTTTACTTCGAGTTCGGCGAGTGTCGCGTGTCTGTCAATGTGACGCTTTAGTGCATTGTTGCGGTTGACGATAATCGCCTTGCAAATGGGGCATTCTTTCGAGCCGCGATGCAGTCGGACTTGGGTCTTGGTGGCGCCTCTCGTGATGGGAGCATGAGGAGGCGAAGAGGCAGTGCTAGATGGAGCCGGGGAGGAAGGGAGCGGAGGGGAAGTGGTTGGGGAGGAAGAGCGCGGCTTTCGTTTTATGATGATGCGCGTCATTTTCAAGTCGGGTTGAGATACTTCTGATAGATGTTGAAGAAACACTGAATGATGCAGACCGAAGAGTAGAAACTAGATGCTTGGGGAGAAATATTTCTGCCTCAAGAAGTCATTTACTCACATTGGTGGGCGTTCGCAAGCGAGTTCAAGATCACCCGCCAGTTGCTGGCAGTTGGCAGCTGTCAGGCAGTGGCAGACCAATGAGTAGGTGCTAGAACCCAGCACTGGCGATCACTAGGATAGCATGAAGGTTGACAATGTTTATAATGGTGCAGAACGAACGATGCCCTGTTTTCCAGTGATTTGAGACCGATAATGAGAGTATATAGACTAGGCTGGACTCACTTAAGAGTCAGCGAGCCCCTCACTTCATGGCCGGTAAGTCTTAGAACAAACGGAACTATTGCCTTGTTTGATCGCGTCAAGTGTCATGACTTTTGTATTGGGGATATCTTGATCGTCACCTGATGAACGCCTCGCTTCCTTCTTTAACCCCATGGAACGCCCTGCCCATTGTTCGCATTGCCAACCCAGCTAGAAAGCCCAAGATACCGTAAAAGACCTAGGAAAGAGAACAGTCATAGCTAGTTGGGCTTACGCTTGCCTTCTACTTCGCTCTCTGGGATCTCAACTCTCTGCTTGTGCCGCTAGCAGCCTTGTCCATCTTTCTGTGGCACACTTCTTTGAAACCTTGGGCTTGAGCATCCAGTTGAACGAGCTTTCTGTACGACTCATGGGAGCCTCCAGTCCAACAGCCCAAAGCGTTCTTGGTGTTGTCAGCGATGCTGTCGAGGGAGTTTTCTGTAGGCGCAGTCAATACATGACATCTGTAAAAGGTTAGTTGTAATGCTTACGAGCATCAAGTGCGATGTCTTTGTAGGCCTTGAGATTTTCGACTTGTCGCTTGAGCCAATCAATCTGAGCGGTCAAAGAGTCGATGGTCTCTTCATGATTTTGCGATGGAAAGGTCCAATCAGGGTCGTCAATCTCTCCTGTAGCTTGAGCGAGGCCAGCCTCGACACCGCGCTCGTACCACTTCTGGCCGTATGCCTCGACAGAGAAAAGAGTCTGACCAGAGATGATATAGGCGTCCGACTTGATCTCTGGAATAGCATCGCCGGAGTAGTCCTCGGATGAAGTCATCTTGAAAGAATGATTGAATGCGGATGGAGTAAGGGGCAGTCAAGGAAGGATGGAAATACTGGTGAAAGAGGGTGTTGAGGGTGAAGCGCGAGCGAGATGTGGGAAGCAGAACAAACCACTGTTTTTGTAGCGCTGATAGTAATTCCTTGACGATAGCGCCAGTGGATTAAACTCATTAACTCGGTGAATGGCGTTCGCTTTCAGGCAGCAACTCTGAGACGATTATTTTTCATCATCACCTTGACCTGGAGGGCCGCTTTCCATAGATTTATCATTGAGGTGGGCCACTGTCCTTGGGTGCCTAAACAGCAACTATATCTCGCTCATAGATGAAACTATAGCCCTTTGAAATGCAATCTAGTTCTGGACTCAGAGATATGAATCTTGAAATGCCATTTCTGTTATTGATCGATTCATAAATAATGACATTGTTTTTCTACTTGGCTATTTCCTATATCAATTCGTATTTATCTTACGATTATCTCAACATAGACACGACCGATGATATTCAAGCGTTTGTGTCAAAGATTACATCAGGATTATCCGAAGCCACATCTTGAGGCGTACCATAAAGGATTTCCTTCTTCCAAGCTGTTACCAGCCGAACATTTCCTTGTTAGCAGTGAATTACTACCTCATCAAACGTGTTTGACTGCTAACATCTTGGAAGAAGAAAATCCTTTATGGTACTCATCATGATGTTAACTTTTTATGAGAACCTATATCTCGGACCCTAGAATAGTGAGAAGCAATGCTTACAACTCACCATCCTTCCAATCAAGCTCATCATCATCCTCTACATAATCCTGCAGTCTCTCCTTAAGTTCCTCGACACTGATCTCACCATCTACACTGTCAGGGTGCTCACCCTTGCGATGAGGAGGAATAGGGATGGTTCGAGGAACATGGATAACACCATTCTTACCGACGGCATCGTTGAATCCAACAACAACATGTCCATTCAGAACAATAGTAGTCCAACTCTTAAAGGTATGCACATCAACGCCAACACTTCTCTCCAAAAGCGTAGGCAGCTCAATGTGGAAATCATCACCATGTCCAAATAGCTTCTTAGATGTCTGCTTCTCGTCGCCGTAGTAAACTTCATCACTGTAGAGCGTGATGTTGGGGACGATTTGGTACTTGAGCAAGGCACGGAGATACTTCTTGCCGGTTTCGGTGTTGAAGAGGAAAGCGTTGGCGCGAGGGCCGAGACGGGACCACGCCTCGTTGGAGGGCGCGAAGACGGTGCTGCCGACCATGGGGACGTCGTGGATGTATTTGACGAAGTCAGTCTTGTCGTAGGCGAGGAGGAGGGTGGAGAATTGGGCAGGGAAGAGGCTGATCTCCTTGCCGATGTAGGGAGGAGGGACAAGAATTCTGTTGACAGCATGGATGATACCGTTCTTGGTTTTCTATAAAGTGTTAGTCAAGATCAAGGTTTGGAAGTTCGTTGGAATACTCACAAAGTTAACGGCAATGACCTTGCTGTACAGGTTGACCCTCACACCAGAAAGTCCAACGCTAGTTCTAAGACGCTGAGGCTTATCACCGAGCAACTTCTCCTTCAACGTAGTAGGAACAGTGTGGGTGAAAAGAATCCTTGAGGCGGGATACTCTCCAACACCGAGGTGGTAGTTGAGAACGTCTTCGACAAACTCATCACTAGGCTTGTGCTTCTTGTCATGTGGGATATGCTCGAACGCCTCATCAATAGGAACGAACAGAGTATAGTTCTGATCGGTGCTGTTAAGCAACTTTCCGAATTTCTCGTGCTCCTTGACGAGCTTGAAGAACTTCTTGGTGTGGTTGCTCTTGGCGATGAGTTCGTAGGTAGTATGGTCTGTGAAATCACCACCTGTTCGGCCAAAGATGGAAGCGAACTCTTCAGTGTTGGTCTCTTCGTCGTCGGCTAACTCGTTGAAGAAGGCATCTTCGTCTTGGAGCTTGTGGTGCAGAGCAGAAGAGATCTCGTTGCCAAGCTGATCGGTCGCCTCATCGAGAGACTTTTGGATGCGGACGGGGATATCCTCAAGAGTCTGCTTGATATCATTCTTGAAAGCGTTCAAACTATCAAGAGACTCTGGGAGGACGAAGGCGGAAGTGGCCGTAGCCAAAGTGAGAGTCAAAAGAGACCTCATTGTGATAGTAAGAAGTAGTATTAACTATCAAAAAAGATGAAGATGGAGGAGAATGAAAGAGGCACAGAAGAGGAAAAGGTCTTAGCCAGCTAGGCCCAGGGGCTGATATGTATAATATCTGTGATGAACAACGGTCAATGATGCCCAGACGTTGGAACAGTGAGTGGAGATGACGCTGTCAAAGAGCAAGCGAATGTTGGCGTCATCAGTGGATTTACCCCGCTTGGAAAGGGTGTCACAAAAGATGACGTGAGGATTCAGCCTGAAAATGTCGGGATTATTCTGTCGCCACGGCTCGGATTCCTCGGGTGCATACCAGTTGATCTGACGTGAGGCGACAGTCATTGGTCCGCGGACGCGTGTCAGCTTATCAATTTGAGCTAGGGGAGTTGTACGCGTATACCCGTCGGGCCAATCCATGCTCCGCGTATATAAACATGCGGTTTCAGAGACGGATACGGGTTAAACGGGCATCTGGAAGAGCCTAAAACTATGGGTACGATGCGTCCAATGAAGAGGTATAGAACCCGAACTCGAAGCTGGGCCATGTATCAAGTCAATTGGCTTGTTTTCCTAGTATTCAGTGGGGGAAGATGCTTAATAAATGCCTAGAGCCGACACTCAACAGCCTAACTACCGGCGACATTCTCCTGATCAGCCTTGCCGGCATCATCGACCGGAGGCAAGTTACCCTTTGCCGGTCCCATAACACAGATACCCTCTCGAGAGAATCGACTACCATGAACAGGACAATCGAAACTCTTCTCAGTAGTATTCCAGCACACGACACCCTTCATGTGTGGACACAGAGCGCTGTATTGCTTGACATTACCCTCTTCGTCTTTGTACACCGCAATCGGCTTGGATCCGACCTGACAAGATTAGTCTATGTCTGCAATCAGTAAATTGAGTGCTTACCTTGTTCAATACACCACCCATACCGCGACCAAGATCCTCGATGTCGGTAATATCAGATTCTAAGAATCGCTTGTACTGCGCGTTGATTTGCAGATCATGCGAAATCATGCTTGGAAGGGACTTGAGCATGGAAGCAATCCGCTTAGGAGAGTAAACCTCAGCCCATGGGTTCTTGATATCATCGATCTCATCAGCGATCAGACGACCAGCCAATACTCCGTGTGTCAAACCATCACCAGAGTCTCCGGTGATGATATAAATGTGGTCATTTCCCTGGTTCTTGCCGATGAATTGCATGAAGTCAACAGGTTCAAAGATCTGGCCACTCCATTTGTAGTCAACGGAGCCAACCTGCGAGAAGCGTTCGCGAGTCCAGTTCTCAAGCTCCTGGAATTCGGTAGTGGTATCTTCCTGGCCAACCTTGTGGTCGCAACCTCCAACGACTAGGTAGTCGTGTTGATCATCGCAGGCTGTAAGGCGGATGTATTTGTACTCCTCAGCCTGGTCGTAGAGTAGGCAATCCTCGATCACACCCTTCGGTACCTTGGCAGCAATACAGTATGATCTCATGAACTCCATTTGAGCGATGACACTGAGCTTTTGCAGAGGAACGCAAGTGGCCTCGACGGCGTTGTTACACTTGACCGTCTTTCCATCTGATGTCTGGATGAGAACAGATTTATTGCCAATTCCGAAAATTTCAATGCCCTTCTCTTCAACCGACATGACTCTTGTTTGGTCGAAGCATTGGAAGTTGGGCTGAGACTTGAGCCACTTCAGGACTCCGTTGAGATACTTTGTCGGGTGGAAGGTAGCTTGGTCCTTGACAATGAGACCTCCTCGCTGGTCTATGACACCATCCCAACCCTTGACGGCTAGCGTTTCCTGGGCAAAGAGTTAGTTGAAGTCTCATAAAAGGATAGTGCAACACATTTCAAAATGATACGCGGGATGGGTACTCACATCGAATCTGGAATCGATACCATACTTCCTTTGCGCTGCTTCTTCCTTGCGCAGTTCATTCATCTCTTCCTCGTGCTCCTTCTTCTGTTTGGTTGAGTATTGGGAGACCTCGTAGGCCGGTAGCTTGCGATATTCACACTCGATGCCCAGCATCTGTGCAATTTCGCCAACGCGATCTCTGCCCCAGGCATGACTCTCGGCAGCAGCTTTAGCGCCCTCATCACCGTGCTTCTTAGCGATCTCAGTATAACCATCGTCCAGGTCGTTAGTTAGATGTCCACTGGTGCGACCAGTTTCTCCTGATAGGACCTGTCGAGCTTCAAGAAGAACGACTTCTCGTCCTCTCTTGACAAGCTCAAATGCTGTGGAAATTCCTCCAATGCCTGCGCCAATGACACACACATCAGTCTCGATATCCTGGTTCAGCTTCTGAAATGAAGGTCTGTTCGAAACGGGGTCTTGATGTACCCAGACCGAGTCGGTCGCACCCGAAGTATGAAAGAACTGCTGTGATTTGGAAGTCGCCATGGTGGACTGATAAGCTTTAAAAGATAGCTGAACTGTGCAACGACGAGAGATGCGAGAAACTCTAAAAGCAGCCGAGGTTACTGAGAAGAGCATTCTAGGCTGTCAAGCTATGATGCGGAAGAAAAGTGCTTATGCGGAAAGAACAAGCTGCGCGTGATGGAGCTCTATATCATGACAGCTGTCGCTGGGGAGCTGTCAATGAGCCGTACAATGCGCATGACTGACAAATGAGAAGACACTGATTGGCAAGAGCTCATACCATTGAAGCGAAATACATATTGAAGTGCGTCAGTATTTGCGGTTTCACATCACAGCGTCGTCACTGTTTGCACAACATTCCCGACGTATTTGTATGAGGTCCGGAAGATTTGGTCCTTTCTATAGAGGGAAACAGCCAATGACAGTGGGGACATTCTGCTGTCAGCGCTTGGCGCTAGTACAAACGTCACCATGATGGGCGGCATAGCACAGTCACTGACAGCTACAGCACAGAAACAGCTTATTGCAGCAATGGATGGATCTCACCGCATCTCACGGTCGCAATTCGATTACAGTATATTCAATGGTCTCGAGATAATTAATTGAGGATATTAATGGTTTATTGAATTAATTATAGGCCGGTAAGATTAGGCCTTCTTCTCTCCGCCCATGTTGTTCTGGATTGTTCCTCCAATGCTTCCATCAGCCTTGAACTGCTTGCCAATTACACCGTCCTTGTCGAGAGGTCCTCCAATCTTTTGCGCCATGCCTCCAAGGGCTCCCTTCTCTGCAAATTCGGTCAGATACGCCGTAGCAAGATACAGCGTGCATTCTTACCGGTGAACTGCTTGCCAATGCTTCCTTCCTCGTCCATGGCCTTGGGCACGGTGCCAGTGAGGTTGGTGGTGGGCTTGTCAGACATGATGATGTGTATAATGTTTCGTTTGTTGGTGTTTGAGCAAAAGAAATGTGATGTTTAGGAAATGAGTTGCAGACAATTGGTCTTTTATAGGTGACGACGACACATCTATGATCGCATCACTGTTGCGTTCGTGATATCATGAGATCATTGGCGTGAGCTTGCATGCATATGGGATCGACGAACGTGGCTCACTGGGCTGAAGTCGCCCCGCACAATCTTGACAAGATCAAGATCGCCCTGGTTCAATTAAACGTTGATCTGATGTTGATCTGATGGAGGGAAACGCTTTGGGGATTCGGGATGTTCCTGAGTTTGTGTGTAGGTCCAAGCGTTCGGCATTTGGTGTGAATCTGGCGGAGCTGTTTGACGGCTTATTTTTTGAAATACATGTGCTGAAACCTCTGATCCCAGGGCACGATGTTTTTGTTACGTTCAAAGACATGAGAAGTGGAATTTTTGTACAGTAGACAAGGTTCACCTTTTCTTTCTCAGCTTCTCCATCTTTATCCACTACAATGACGCTTGACAAGGACGCGAAGTGCAGTCAACGGAACGTCATTAATTGACCAGCTGACGAAGAACACTTCTTTATTGAAGCAGCATTACTCTCTTAACTACCTACAGTAAGGCAATTGGCCTCTCGCCCCCGCCTGCTCGGTCCGGTCCGGGCCCCTTCGCTGAGCTCTAATTGACATGGGCCTCGAGCAATGGTCGAAAACTCCATGGAAGAATGCAAGAGCTGGCTTCGGTACTAAGCTCAGCTAAAGGCACACATTTCCGCACCCGCTGCTACTGCTAAATTCAGTGGGGGTCTGTCCGTCTGTAAGTATTTTTCAGCGTTGTAAGTACCCCTGCCCCTCTGTCGCGGCTGCCCGATTGACTCACAGCGTCGTACTTGTAATTCCGGCTTCGGGGGTGTAATCCAGCATTTTGATCGCGACAAAGAACATCTCTCGATCTTAACTTGCAATTCAGATCGTTCCCCTAGAAAGTTTCGGAACCGGTCAGCTTCATCACCGCTAAAGCGCAGCCCTAACGATGGATGATCCTCCTTTCACCTCTCCAGGCCTCTCACTCAAAAGAGCTGGAGCCACCGATATACCCTCTATCCAGTCCATCATCAACGAAGCATACTCAAAATACATCCCACGCATGAACAAACCACCGGCTCCAATGTCAACGGACTACCAGGCCCTTCTCACATCGCCCACATATACAATCTTCGTCCTCCGATCAAGCGACGAGGATATAGTCGGCGCATTCGTGCTTTACCAAGAGGATAACGCAAAGGACCTCCGAATTAATAATATGGTCGTTGATCCACAGGCGCAGGGTCGCGGCTACGGAAAAGTATTGATGCAATATGCTGAGGATGTCGCAAAATGGCGAGGATGCACCGCTTTGACACTGTATACGAATGTGGCTATGGTCGAGAATCTGGTGCTGTATCCCAAGATGGGCTTTGTGGAGATTGAGAGGCGGACAGAGGATGGCTTTCAACGTGTTTATTATCGCAAAGAGCTCATATAATTACTCAATCATAAAGTTCAATAGTATATTCAGTGGAAACGATGATGCAGAATTGGGTATTTTATGGACTGTAACTATATTCTAGGCTTCAGGTTTATTTTGACTTTTGTTCGGTGGTGTTCGAGGAGCCTGCTCCTTATATGCGCTTCTCAATCGCTTCTCGCATGCAGATCGCTCAATTGTACATGAGGTCTATTTCCATTCCTCGATGCTATTCGTCGGGTTATGTACAGCGATTGATGTCCGTTCTTGGCAAGTCCGTCGCAATTGTGCTGGTAAATCGCGTCGCGTCATGATCGTATCGCTCGTGAAGTCGAGGCATCGTTTCAACGGCGTCACTGCGTCAGCATCAATTGATGCGGAGATCAGCGTCAGTCGATCACTCGCGCGCGCTTTGCAATCTCTCAAAGCTAAAGTTCCACACCTCAGCTCTCCGAGGACCATCAGAAGACTCCACCAGCCCAACATGTTGCATCACGCTCGGATCAAGCGCCCACTTAGTCAATTGATGATCGCGCGCATAATCCTCCATGATCATATCGCCTGGGAACTGGTACGGTGGCTCGCGAAGAAAGTCTTGCAAAGCTCCTAAGTGGTGGTTTGGGAAGACGAGACCTTGTGCGCAGCACCCGTAACGCGGCATTTCGCGGACGGTTGGTGTTTGCGTGAAGAGGCGGTGCAGCGAGATGCGGCCTGTCACGAATGCTAGTGCGAGGCAGGCAGGGATCCAGAGACCGAGGAGCAAAGCGATTGTTTGTGCGAAGTCCTTGGACGCGAATGACCCTGCGTGGCGGCGCTGGCGACAGCGAAGAGCGAGGAGGAGACAACCGATAAGGGCCGTGTAGCCCAGGATCACGACCTTGAGATAGTCGAAGATCTCCTCGTTGTTCCAGCCCATGAAGATCTCTGAATAGAACAAACGTAGGTACATCCAATCTTGATGCGCATCGGTCGCTCGCTGCTCAACGTCAATTACGCCCTTCTTGAACCGCGTGAACCAGTCCGGCGAAGCTATTATATCATCTTCGATGAGGGCGAAGTATGTAGGGTCTCGTTGTCGGCATGCTTCGAAGAGAACGGAGTGGTCTAGGCGGATATTCTCGACTCGATCGTCGCTGCGTCCCATGCCGCGAATATCGTGAGGGAGGACCTTGTAGTCGAGATCTGGTCCCGCATTTGCGTCGCTGCTGTCGTTGGAGTACACGAGTACATCGTCCGCAAGACCAAAGAGCCAATCTTGGTCGTAAGCAAAGTGCTTCTTGGGGTCCTTGTCCGCGAGCAACACCACAATGTGTATCTGATTGCGCTCATTCGGCGTTAACGTATCAACAAGGCTGCCGACCGTGTGCGCGAGAAAGGCCGATGTGGTGCGATTGATGCTCGGGATGCCGATACATAGAAACTCATTGTCGACCTGCACTTCGGTGCGCTGCTTGTGCTTGACGGGGTATATTTCGCGCTCGAGGTACTCGTCGACCTGTTTTTCGCGAGCTGCGGAGAAGCGACGATCGAAAGCAATTCGGCTCTTGTAGAAGAAGGAAGAGGGGTCATCGTAACCGTTGCGGTAGCTCCATAGCAGAGCGATGAACCATATTAGCCAGAAGCCAATGTTTGCGTGAGAAGGTCGCATGACTTCATTGCAGATGAGGCATGCTTGAATTGAGAAGAGAGAGGAGGAGAGAGAGGCGCAAGCAGCTGTCAAAAAAGTCACATAGCCAAGCCGCTCAACGGGTCAGAAAATAACGGGCTGGTCTTGGCTGACCAACACTGAAATTGGATGACATACCACTCCTTTGAGTCTGCTGCTTTCTCTCCAGGGCTTAGGCTCACTGCATTCGGGGCATGCTCCGGTAAACTAGAGTCGCTAACCCGCCAAATGCAAGGAACTGTTGGGCCTGATTGGCGTGGCTCCGCTATCTCCAGATCCTGCCCGCTAAGCCTTACAGTCTGATTGGTGAAGTTTCCCCACGTGCTGAAATCCATGTCGAGTCGGGGGCATTTTGAGACCAAGATGGAAGGTGGACGCGTGGTTGTGAGCAGAGGTTCTAGGGTAGACAGACGTTTTTGCCTGGCTGCCCTGTCTTCGGTCGCAGCATGTAACGACTTTTGGGTTAAGTGATGCGTCGCAGATAAATTTGCGTAGGGCTGGCTGCTAGTACGCTCGAATGCTATGACGATTGATCGTCAGTTGACACGCTCCATGCAACATTCTGAGACGCCACTCTAACACTGTATGGTGTCGGAATGATCCCTGCAAACAGAAAAGATCATTCGGGGTGAGTGTTGTTTGATGTAAAAGGCAGGTTTCGACAAACAGACAACTCGACACTTATAAAACTTTTGTAAAATGTAAACAAGCGACAGATACTCCATCAGTTTCAGAATTTGTCGCCTGCAATAGTGTTAGAGCTGGAGCGCGCAGATGATGTGTCGCAGTTCGTCGCCGACCGTAACCAACAGTCGCGCGCGACAACTCGTGCTACGAAGAACAGACATCGCGTCAACGTCCAATTGTAGTCTGAAGGTGTTCAATGAACTCATTCGGTCTATTCAATGTGAATTCCCCGCGACTCGCTCTTTTGCACAAGAGATGCCGAACCGAATGCCGGATTCTGGAGGAAGCCGATCTCGGCAAGCACATTCGGATGTCCGGCAAAGCGTACATCCGGCGGACACCCCGTAGATTGATAAGATGGCTTGAGATAAAAAGACCCTGCGCATCCTTGTGATCATATCAATCACTTTCTATTATTTGTTATTCTCTTAATATATTGATCACTATGACTGCTGGACTGAAGAACGTTATTGTGGTCGGCGGCTCCTTTGTTGGTCTGGTAAGTATACCGATGTCGCTACAAGTCACAGCTACTGACAATGTATAGGCCGCTGTGAAAGAACTTGCTGCACTTCTACCTGTCACCCACAGAGTAAGTCTAGAAATTTTGTTCTAGCTTCCGACTTCTCGATATTGACATCATTGCAGGTACTGTTGATAGAACCACATAGTCACTTTCACCATCTATTCGCCTTTGTAAGTACGCAGCCAGCTCAACGTCAGCATGTACTAACTCTCCAGCCCCGATTTGCTATCGTTCCAGAACATGAACACAAAGCCTTTATCCCATATACCGGCTTCTTCTCTTCTTTGCCAAATGCTTCCAACCACGCCATAGTGAGAGCCAGAGCAGTCTCTCTACAAAAGAACCAGATCACACTTGACCGGCCATGGCAAGGCTCAACAGAGATCCCCTTCGATTATGCAGTTGTTGCTACGGGAACACGTCTGCAGTCTCCAAGTAACATGCAACACGATGACAAGAAGCCCTCGGTAGATTATTTCAAGACATATCAGCAAGGTATCAAGAATGCTGAATCGATTGTCATTGTTGGCGGTGGAGCGGTCGGCGTGCAGATGGCTACTGATCTAGGAGAGGTTTATCCCGGAAAGAAGGTTACGTTAGTGCATTCGAGAGATCGACTTATGCAGCTTTATCATCCTAAGATGGACGCTATCATCCGCGACCGTTTGCGAGAGCTTGGTGTAGAGTAAGTCAGCATGATATCCGTTCTTCATGCATCACTAACAATGATTTCGCAATAGCGTGGTTACTGGAACACGAGCAGTCATCCCAGACAAAGGCTTCCCAACAGACGGTTCGAATTTCGAACTGGAATTAAAAGACGGCCGCAGGATACCCACGAATCTTGTCATCCCAGCAACTGGTCAAACGCCCAATAACCAGTTTCTGCAAGATTTGCAGCCCACTCCAGGACATGAGATCCTCAACCAAACTAATGGCTTCATCAAAGTTTCGCCAACTTTGCAATTCGCTGATCCCGCGTACTCAAACTTGTACGCGTGCGGTGATATTGCCGACAGCGGAGCTCATAAGGCAGCGAGACCTGGTGCAGCACAGGCGGCAGTCGTAGCGCAGAACATTGCTGCTATGGTTCAGGGTGGATCACCTACAAACAAGATCACTGTTGATCCTCCAGCTATCCATTTGTCATTGGGATTGGTAAGTGTACCTTGTCTTGGCAGAGAGCGAATCGTGATTCTAACAATTCGACAGACGAAGAACATGGTGTTTAGAAATCCTCCTAAAGGCGAGTCCGAGCCAATGATTATCTGGAGAGATGAGTAAGTAGCTTCCCTGCTCCGTTTGAAGAGCAGAACTGACATAGACCAGCGGTGCGCGGGATATGAAGATCGAGGGCGTATGGGAACGACGAGGCATGAGAGTTGCGCGTCTAGATGACTATCACCTTTGAACAGGGTTTCACTTGTTTACAGTTTACCTGTTTAATGATATCACGGTTATTATTGTTAAAGGCTTGACGTTCGTGAGACATAGCAACAGCAGTCATTTCTACCGATGGGCTTATTGTATTAAGTAAAAGCTATTCGAAACTTCAATCTGACTCCAGCTATCGTGAAACTCCAATTCGAATGTCTAAAATTGACCATGGCCATCCTCATGCCTCAGCTTTCAAGAACGCCCTTCCACCCTCGACGATATGTCTATTCTCGATCAAAAACGTCCCCTCAGGTTCGCTCTCCTCATTGGTAGCCAGGTAAGTAAAGTACGCACCCAACTCCTTATTTAACACTACCCAATCGTCACCCAAGATCATTTTCGCAATACAACCGAGAATCATATTTCTTGGCGTGATCACACCCGCAGGTCGAAGCATAAAGGTTCGCCATACAGAAGCATGTTCTTTTGCAAACTCTTGAGACCGGACTTCGTACAGACCCTTTGCACGAAAATTAGATATTTTGCAGATGGCTAACGTGAAGGGAAGTTACCTTTAACTTTCGAGGGTAGTCGTTAACCCAAAGTTTAGCATCCTGATCTTGAATAACGAACGCGCCGCTAAGATGGATGAAGCGGAATCGAGGTCTTTTCGGCAGCTTCTCCAGAAGAGGCGCAAAAGCGAATTGGAACGCAAGAGGATATTCCATGTCTGCATTCACATTTCCTCTATAGGAGCCCATGGCACTACACTTGTCAGTATCTAGCATGTATCATCTCTTCAAGGGACTTACCAAATCATAGCAGCAGCATCAACGTGCGGTAGAAGAACATCTTCCGACCATACCGCAAAGTCTTTTATTATGACCGTTTGAAGCTTTGAGTTACTTGAAACGTCGGAAGGGAGCTGGCGGCGGACAAAGCAGACTACTGAAGTGACCTTTGGGTGAGCGAGGCATTGGTGGAGAGCTTCGCCTCCGATAGAGCCTGTTGCGCCGATGAAAAGAATCTTCATGATGGTTTGATGGAATAGGAAGTGAAACGATTTGACTTGAGAGTGATGCACAATACAATCTCAAGGAGATGCGAACGCGGTTATAAAGTATGAAGTATGGACGGATGCGGCTTACAAGCGGAGTTGCAGGGGGGTAAAAGTCCGCCGCTCCTCTGGACGCTGAGACACAGCCATGAGGACTCTGATTCTCGTTTACAATACGGAAAAGTGTTTTAAAAGAGTGCCTAGTAGTATCTGGGATGACAGCTTACTATTCTGTTAACCAATAGAATAACATGTTGTGATTTTTGACGCTGGCTTATTTGCTGGCTCACCTTTTTCCCTTGTTCCGACAGGTAAGCCACTTGCTAATCCGCTGCGGAAGAGTCAAGTGGCTCACATCAGCCAAGCCAAGTCACCAGTGGGGCACCGAATCCTTCAGGAACAGGCACATTCGAAAGGATCATTTTTTATCGGAGTTATATGTTCCAGTTCCGAAGAGTTTACCATCATTTTATTTGGTAGGGCAGTTGGCGGATAAAGGCTCTTCGCGATGTGCTGCTCTCCACTTGTGAAATTGTACCTGCTAGCACCAGGTCATTCAGCTCTACAACCACGATTCGTGTGTAGCCTTTAATTATTCTTAATCCCTTCTTTTTTTTTTTTTTTT